>JANHGN010005849.1:0-45765 GCA_024605025.1 Megaceryle maxima | reverse complement strand
TGTAGTCGCAATCTTCTTCTCACTCCTGCCCCTCTCCCCCCCCCCCCCCCCTTTTTTTTTTTTTTCCTTTAATTTCTTTTAGATGAGTTTTCAGAAGCACTGTGAACTCAATGAATCACTTGGCTGAATGGCCCACATAGTTTCCTCTTAAGTCAGGTTTGGCAGCAAGCCACTGAACACATTCTGAGGCTTGGCTTCAAGTGTTATTTTTGTTGGTGAGATTATTCAAATATCTGAAGCCAAGCCACCCATCCTCACTCTTGTGCACCCCACTCTTTGCACTGAACCAGAGGGAGAAGGGCTGCAGGATCAGGCTGTAGAAATCTAGGCACAGAAGCAACGATCAAGTGGAAACTGCCTCCAACACCAAAGAAATTTCCCTTCAGTTATCAACTTATATGCCCAGCTGCAGGGCTGGGGCGGTCCAGCTGCATGCCACTGGTGTTACTGGTGGCTGGATGCAACCTCTGGAGTGACTGGGCTCAGGAAGGGCTGGTGCCAGCCCTGTGGACGAAGCAGCTGCTTCCTTTGCACTGCCTTTTGCTGCTGCCTTTGCACATCGGGATGAGCTGGCTGCTTCCAGGCTGCCGTCACCTGGCACACAAGGGACTGTGGGGCCCGATGCTCGGGGCAGGTACAAACCCACAGTTTTGAATCAGCTTTGCCTCTGCAATTACAGAAGCAGAGAGTAATTCAGATTGGAAAAGATCTTCAAAATCATCAAGTCCAGCCATAATCCCCCTGTCTCTGTGCTCTCGCTGGGAAGGCGGCTGCAATCGCATTCCTTATGCTCTCCATCAGGTCTCCCACCCTCAGACTGTCACCTTGCTCTGCTTTGTGGATCCCACCACATCAGTAGCTGCCCTCCATCTGCATGCCCAGCAGCACTGACATGATCTCTGGCTTTGCAGAGGCTTAAAAGGACAGAATGCCTGCGGGGGGAGGAATCAGTTTTGGACGAAGTCCTGAAAGCAGGTGGGGAATGTTTCAAACAGATCAGAGCCTGAATCAAAACTCCTTTATTCCAAAATCCACTGTTCCAAGCTAGATTCAAGTACTGCATATCTCCCCAAGAGATATTCTCTTAACATATCACTGGATCTGGGAGCAAATTCTCCTAGTTCTGAATTCTGAGTGACCCCAAGTGTCTGCACTCTCCAGTGAGTTTACAAAGTTTTTTGACTGCAAGGTAATCATGTAAGAAGAAAGACAGCCTTTTTTTCGAGCAACTGGACTCCAATTAGCTTTACTTTTCATTTCAAAGAAAGGAAGCCACCATAAAGCAAGCATCCTGAAAACTGATAATCTGATGCAAGTACAGAAGGACAAGTTCAATCAAACACGTCTTGCTGTTTTAAAGCACTGCTTGCATTCATTTTAGACTCATTTTAGCATGGCAGGTCACAGCAGTATAAACATTGTGGGGAAAAAAAAAAAAAGCCCGAGCTGGCAAACAGTCAGAACTTGCTGTTCCTGACCCAGTAACCTACTTTTTGAGAGCCACGTAACATGAAAGCCACCCCTAGCTCAGACTGCGACATCACCTCTTACTTAACTTCTTAGAGGCAAATAGTGGGTCTGGCTGGGAAGAGTTTGATGGGATGTGGTCATCCTTTATTTCATTCTGGCCACAAAAATCATTTTAGGTGAGACGGGAATACAGAGAGTGGTTTCTAACCTTGAGTCATTGAAAGCCATCGTCTGAATATGCATTCTCCATGTGGCAGAGTGGGACCTGGGAGTCTACCAGGCTGACACACAGAGCAACCTCAAATTTTGTCTACAGCACCAGTGTCACCATCATCATAACTGCCATGGGTAAAGAAATTGTCCAAGGGAACACTTCATGAAGAAGACCTGTTTCACCTCTGTGATGCTACTTTAGCTCTTTTTACTCCAACTCCCTCATTCTGACCTGATGTGGTATTCAGAGATCACATAGCTCAGTCTTCAAAGGCAAGGAAGACTCAAGGACCTCTGTGACCAGCAACAGCTGCTCTCTTGTGATAGCTTTCCATGCTTGTTCTCCCTTCAACAGGGCAACAGCAACAGTCATCAACACCCACTGGCTTTGGGATGGTATCCACTTTCCTCTTCCCCTCTTTGCTCCCACAGATTTCTCCTGCCTCAGGCTTCCGGAGAAGCAGCCAAGCTGATCCTGTGCTCATACATGTGGCCACATCTGTTCAAGTTAATGAAGGACCTTGGTGAACTGCTGAACATGGTGGGAAAAGGTGTATTCTCAAGGATATGCAGTAACCCTTTTCTCCAGGGCAACTCCTGCAGTACTGGGAATTTTCTCCTGCATCTTATTTACAGTTTCTCTTCACTTTTTAAATTCCAAAAGTGGCATCACTGGTTGAAAAGTACCTGGACACAGTGTCAGTAGCCTGCAGAAAAGGAAAGCGGTAACCTGTGGTACTCATCACTCAGAGACAGCTCATGCTGAACACCTGCCATCCCCAGATGGGTCAGGCAACAAACACCAGCCGCAAAGTTAATACCTGTCTCACAGCATATGGTGGTTCAGCATCTATTTTCACAACATATTCCTGGAACTTCCAGGGGCAAAAAAAATAAAGCAAATTATACTACTGCTATCCCGACAGCAAAGGAGGAGAGATGGATCATTAGATCTAAAGCAGAAAGGAGAAAAAAAAAGACTTGCTGGGTGTTCTGGTAGCCTACACTTCACTTGAGCTAGTGGAGATATCAGGCTGCCCTTGCAGACTGGGGCGTGAATGGAGAACTATACAGAAGCCCAGCAAAAAGAAATCATAATTGCAAGACTTCCGTGAGTGCCAGGGTGTCTCAGCACAGCACTGCAGGACCAGGGAGAGCTTAATGGGGCCCCAGTTCAGTAAACCCTACCCTACATCTTCAAAGCATTTTGTTTGCCTAAAGCCATGGGGAGCTTTCCCATCAAAACACAAATGGAGATGGACTAGGAGTGAAGTTTTCAGGCAGTTTTCTACCAGAAATAAAAGAAGCACAGAAACAGGAAATTATACTCATCCAGTTTGTTTGAAACTATACGTCTATGAACATCCTTAGAAATCAGTGTTTAACACAAGCCATTAAGAAGCAAAAGATAAATTGAAAGACTAAATTCAGGCTTAACATTTGAAAGGATTAATATTTTACTAAGCAATGGGGAAAATGAGTAAGAGTAGTAAGACCAAATAAGAGAAATTACGGATGGAGCTCTTTAGGTAAATGATGGGAAATGATTCTTTACTGGAATATATCCATTTTTGCAGGCAATTGCACCTCTCAGCTGAAACACACACACCAAGTCAGAAGAGGTGGAAATTAAATGACTTTTAGTCAAACATTCCAGCTACATGCAAAAAGCAGCAGTTGAAATAATCATAACAAAATGTCTTGAAGTAATTCCACCTTCCAGCTGTCTCAAACCGACTAAGATTTTCTTTCTGTTGACACTTCAACTTTCTTATTGCAGAGCAGGAGGGGACAGGGCACTGCAGTAGCTTAAAAATTCTAGCTACATTTTCTTGCATCATCACAAACTATTCTTCCACTGTCTCTTGTACCAGCAGTTATAACTTAACCTAAGATTAAAAACATATGGAAGTATTTCACTCTAGCTGGCATAAGCACAACACAAAAGTAATGTTCTAATAGACATAAATAAAGTCATTTTTCTTTACTACAATGTCTAATTTAGATCTCTGAAATTGTAAAATTAAAATCTATTCTAATCCATACTTACACAGAAATGCATTTCTAGCAGATTATAATATCTAACTGCTTATTACACAAAAATCTTGAAATGACTGGATTGTAAAAAAAATAATTGCCTAATTATGAAATCCTGATGATAAAGACACTATTGTCATGAAAACATCTGGGCTACCAGCCCCCCAGAATGCATGAAATTTCAATAGGCAGAGAAAAATCAGGAGGCAGATGAAAGAAGAGTTATAAAGAGGTCCAGAGAAAAAAAACCCAACAAAACATCACCCACTGCAATTTCTATATTGAAGTGCGGGTAATGACTACAAACAAACCAGCCAGTAATATCTTATTGAAAGTAGCAGAGTAGTAACATGTATGGGGAGATGAGGCACAGTTATCAAATATTATGCTTATTCTTGCATAACTGTGGAAAAAACATAGAGCTACTCCACCTTTCTATTATGACAACCTGGAAGGATATTCATTGTACCAGGGTGTTAGAAGGCCATTTACTAATCTGAATCCTTAGAGTGACAGAGTCGATAAATTTGAACAGAGCAGCAATTAGTAGAATTTCTATAGCACTTAGCTTACATTAAACAGCATTTAAATGATATTTGAAACACAAAACAGGAACAGGAATAGGAATGAAGGAGAGGGAAAGGTCAGCTATGTGCAAACAGGCGAAATACTGAGAAAAGTTAAGTTTCACTGTTGCATTCAGCTCAGTCTGACAGGACTAATCATCAATGAGAAGTCTGGTCCTTGTTAAGCCTGTTGTAAATGCTATGTTAATAGTGAAGTTAGTGGCCGTGCATGTTTTAGCTGCTTATGAAATGATGAAAGCTCCTCTTGGAAAATGGGGGAGTACAACAATGTTGTTATCCCAGACACAAGCTGCTACACCAAAAGGACCCAAGGAAGCGTGTGAAGGTCTGCAGTAGACTGGGGGATGCAATTTAGGGAGAACAGACCTTCTCTGTGAGCCAGGATATGATCGTGTTTGGAGGATCTCTCTCAAAGCAGGGCTTTTCTCCTTTTCCATCTAAGCCCAAGCCCCAATGATACACACACCTATAAGTGGCTTGGAGCACACAGGCGACTCCAGGAAGGCTAATGAGGATTCATTGTTGAGATGGTTAAAAGTTAAACATACGAAAGTATTCACAGCTCTGACAGCTCCAGTAAGGCTTGATTTCTTACCTCTAACTATATTTGCCACCACTGGCAGTGACTTTCCAACAACTGATCAGTCTGAGCCTTGGACTCTGCAAGGAAAATCTCATGTGTAAATAATCTTCGAGGCCTCAGAACAAGACTTCATGGATGAGACATCAAAGGATGATGTATCACTGATAGGATAAGACACTCTTCTATGAGGGTGATTACAATGCAGATGGCATCAAAAGCACAGTAGCCTTCTCACATGGTTGCCATCTGTGATTCTCTGGTAAAGGTTATATCGGGACTCCTATTATAAAATGCTGCTGGCTGAGATTTATTTCAGTGGACATCCAAGTTCTCAGCCAAAAAGTTCTTCAAAATGAAACCTGTTCAGTCATGGTCATATCCATCTGCTCATGCTGGATATTTTTGATGACTAACATGATAAAGTCAAGAAAGCAGCATCAGTCTTTGCATCTGATATGTTTCCATAAAAGCCTCTGCATAGCAGCCAAACTGATGGGGTCAAGTAACTCCTTTGGTCTCAGGTCTGCCTGCTTGTTTGCACAGTGTTCAGATGAAATCTAGCATCACCCCCCGTGCCAAGGCTCACCACAAGATTTGCACAGCATTTAAGTCTCCCCTAAGCCTGATATTTGGGCTTACAAGGGATTTAAGAAGTGTATGCACTGCAGAATGGCCTGCAGGGTACTGGTGAATAGAGTCACATGCGTTAGGAAAAGCTTTTCTAATTTCTAAAGAAGTGTTACTCTTCTGTCAAGTAAATAAAGATGTGCCTGCTATTTACTTTCCAGCACATATTGCAAAGCTCATGTTAATTAAACTTCTAAAATACGCAAGAGAATAAATTGGTATTGATGTAATGCCAACAAATTGTATACAAACTCTCCTCCGTGCACTTAGTAAATATTTGCTTGGAAGAAAATATCTTGTGCTGTCCTGGACAAAGGGAACCAAAAGCCAAGATCCTCCTTTCTGCTCTCATGGGCTCCAGAGATGAAAATCTAGGATCCCCTGAATAGACTTACATAGAGTTCAAAGATCAGGCAAACACATCAGAAAGGAGACAGCTGGGATAAACCTCACAGGCCAGATGCCAGGCTCACCATTATGGTGACCACTGGTAGCTCTGTGGCACCAGAAGATCTTGGTATGACATCAAAGACCTCAGGTTTTTCCTTAGGTGGTTTAAAGTTTGCAGCATTGGTTATGCCAGTGGTTGAAAAGATGGCCTGAGTCCAAAACCATCCCCAAGGCTCAATGTACACATCTCATTATAAAGTCCCCTTTTCATCACAGAAGATTAAAGACTATGGTAGCTCTCAAAATCCAAGCACTAGAAACCTAGGAATATTGGGGGTCTATTACTCTGCCTCTGACTTCAGCAGACAGAACATCCCTAAAACGCCATGAAATTTCAATACATTAGTATCCCTATTATTATTAACATTTAATGCAGATGGACTGATTGCACAAGGCTGAAAGATGTCCAAAAGAGAAGCATGTCCTACTTGGAGCAGGGTATGAAGCATAAGCTCTTCCAAAATATGTGAATCATACCGGCAGGCTGTCACAGCACTTTTCTGACTTTGAGCCTACACAAGCTGAGATCCTTTTTCTTGGTGTCACACCATATTTTGACTCTTGCCAATTCTCACTGGGCAGCTACAACTCAGTTCTGAGAAATTTCAAGGAAATTGCAGCTATGCTCACAAAGCCTCTGAACCTTCACATCGACTCCCTGCTGAAACACACACAGAGATACATACAAGTGGGAAAAAAATAAAACAAAAAAGGAAGATTATTTTCAACTGTCATGCTACTCAGACTTTCATACCCATCTTTCAAAAACTGATTAGATAGCATTACCATCCTGGCCTAGAGGGTCTGGGATTTTGTTTAAGTTTCCAAATAATGGTCATGGGGAATTGCTTTTATTGGTCTCTTCTCTTTTGTGATCCACAGGGAGAACGGGCACACTAACACTGCTTACCAAGTTTCTGTACTCCATAACTACTTCACTGCTGCTCAGGAAAGACAGAAGCATTACTACTGATTCCTCTATATGAATAAGATAAATACAGTTTATAAGAAGGCATATTTACATAAGTTTTCATGACTCATCCAACAGAGAGAAGCCTTAATGCAGTTCTCCTACACACTGCTGTGTGCTCAGTGCTTTGTCTGGAGCTATTTCACAAAAGAATGTCTTAACAGACTTTTATTTTCTCCCATATGAGAGTTGTTCCCAAACACCAGTGCTATCTTCCATTTCAACAGCGCTGTCACCGAGGGTATTGTTACTGGGCCATTTGCAGTGCAAAACCATTGCAACCCACTACATGTCAGCATTGGTGAATGCAAAGTGTATTTTTCATTTTGGTGTTGCAATGCATCGGGCTTGTGCGTTTGTAAAATACATTCCTGATTTTCCTACATAGCTGAAGCCAGTTCTTGCACAATCTCTTACTTTATAGTATTCATTTAGGACATAATTTAGCAAATGCTTAGTGAAACTCAAGCTCATGTTTAGGTTCTTCCCTATTCGACCAAGTGTAGCTTTTCTGTTTCAATAGTTTTCATTCAGGAAGGGGCAAGATTGTAAATGTTACCCATGTTATGACTAACATGGCTCAACTTCCTTGGTTTGGCATCTTTATGAGGAAGCTTTAAGTACAGCATCCAGCTCAAAAAGATCACAACCATCACAGATCTCCCCACCATACCAACAAACCAAAACCACCCCAAATAAAAGTAACAGCTTTATCATGCATTTATGGATAGCTGAAAGCTATCAAACCACCAGAACTGCAGCTGAAGTACCTTCTGGTAGAGCCTGATGAGAACTCAGTTAATTGAGCGAGATGAAGTCAGGCTGCAGAGCTGGGCCCTTGCACAACAGTGGAAGCAGAGCGCCCACCTTCCCACTTTCCAGGAACAAATCCTGGCTGGTGTAAACACAGACACACTTGTGAGAGCCAGCAGCAGTTCACATGCAACCGATGTCCCCTCCAGAGGAAGTTCTAATGACGATAAAAATCTAGACAGCAGAAATGTTATTTAAGAATAAATTCCTCCAATGAACCCTTGGTCCAGGGCAGGGCAGGCCAAGCAATCAGTGACCAGATGGGTTTTCAGAACACAGTGTGGATAGCACTGGGACACAAAACCCATGTCCAGATTGACTTGAGACAAATAGAGTTAAACTCCTGAAAAGTGATTCAGGACATACAAACTGAAATGCCTGAAAGGGCCCAGTTTCCAAGAAGCATTCAACATCTGAAACAAATGGATCAACATAAACCTACTCTCACTGCTGCCCAAGATAGTCACTAGGGCCTCTCTGGTTTTATGTGCCACTAATTTTAAATGGTGCCATCTTCCTGTGAGATGAGCTATTTTTAGGGATGTACTGCCAGCTTTTCAATCCTGGTGATTATATTTACCAATGTTCTTTGATGTCTGCACATTTTCTTGGCTTTATTTATTTATTCTGGATTGCAGCAGAGTCCTAAGATTACTGGGAAACTGGATTACTAAATTTTACCTGCAAAGTAAAACTTTTGGATGAGGTTCCTTTAAAGACTTCATCAGAACAGCAGTAATTAGTAAAAAAAAAATATAATATCTACATATCAAGGATTTGCAAAGTTGACAACTCAAAAATGTAGGTATTGTGTACAACTTCATAGAGAAAGAGATGAATTTTTGTACCGATTGCTGATCCACTGGCACCAACACGAAGAAGAATGGCACCTTTTGATGAATTCTACTGTATGCTTTAGAAAAAAAAAAAAAAGAAAAAAAAAAAAAGGATAAAAATCTATGGAAAATAATTCTGTCTACCTAGTTCTCCAGGTTTTAAAAATACTTTCTAGAGCTGGTCACAATTTGTACACAACATTAAAAAAAAAAAAAATCCATAGCATTAAGGAAGAGAAAAACTTCTTGTCTAAAATAGCTCTGTCTTATATTGCTTTGGAGAATTTATTCTGTTATCTTTCTCACCAAGTACTTTTAACTCACAGTATTGCTTGTCATTGACCTTCTGGGAACATGGGGGTTAGGACAAGGCCAGCAAACAGGTGCCAATCTTCCCTGAGTAGACCATGAAGGGATTTTACAGACTACCTCTCTGATTCTTAACTTTAAATACAAGTTGGAGTCTAAATCAATTGGAGAATGAAAGTTTAACCATTATGGAAAGCAAATAGCAATCTGAATGCACATGACCTAAAATGCTTTGAGAAATCTGGTTTTTGAGGAGCTCTTCAGCACCGTCCACAGGTTCCTCAGCAAGGCCTTCAAGCCCTCAGTAAGTGGATCTCTCATCTGATAGGTGAGCTAATTTGGGGGGGTTCTTTTTAGGCATAAATGCCTCATTGGATCCCTCCATAGGCCTTGTACTAGAGTCATCTAAAGTGTATTTAAAACCCTAGATTGTCCATCACCTCCTAAATAATTGCTAAAGCCATTCAAGAAAACCCCAACTCAATTGCTGGAGACTGTAGAGAACACACAATGCAAATGTATAAGCCTATCAGTAAACATTTTTCTACCTTAAAAAAAGTCATATGTACTTGTAGCCACCATTACAATTAGAAACATCTTCAACTTTTGGGAGCCAAAAGATGATTTCAACAAGTATTTCCTCCTGAAGATAAAAATAAAAGTGCAGTTATGGTAACAGAGCTGTGTTTTTCAACAGCCTTATATTACAGCTGGTTAAAGCTACCATGTGCTGCTCTCCAGTAAGACACAACAAACTGAAACTCAGAAGAGTGATAATGCACCTTCACCTTTGCTATGTTTAGCAGTCAGTAACCAAAACACATTCCAAGGCAAACACCAGAGGAGCCAGACATGCACATCCCCAGGGGTCTGCTCTGTGACCCCATTCCCCTGATGCTATCGCTTTATCCTCATTATAACACTTCAAGAAAGGACATAAACATATCATACATTAAAATGCTCTTGACTTTTATGAGCAGCCTGATTCAGCAGCCCTCAGGGTACAGTTTCATGACCAGCTCAAGCACATCTTAACCTTGAAGAAGCGCTTCTGCCACTCCCAGCCTCCCTTGTGGGGAAAATCACATTTGCATGGTTGAAAGCTAATGCCGGAAGAAAAGTATTTAAAATTTCAATTAGTTTGCTGCTACTGTGCTGATGCAGTGGAGATGGCAGGAACCAGAAGACAGAACTGACACCTTTGGTTTTATCTTAAACCAGCTACTCATGAATTGGTATCCTTGGTCACACAACCCTTCATCTATGATTGCCACCATGGAGTCTCACATGTTCACCAGTTTCTGCAGGAAATGGAGGGGACTGCAGCTCTGTAACTCATTAACATGGGACTGCTGTTGGTGTCAGTGGGCTGACAGCCATGAATTCCACACTGAACCTACAGCTCTGCCACGAAGTGATTTTAATAAGGCATTTAATCTATCTCTTATCTCCTTTTCCTGGTAACATTTGAAACCACTTTCCTGTCTCATTTTCTTAAGCTTTACCTCTAGAAGTCATATAGGAACCTCTCTATCTTTCACTGCTGTAGATCTCCTTGTGGGGAGCAACAAAACTGAAGGCCTCCTGCAGGTCCTTCCAAGCATATTTTGTACAATCCCATCACTTCAAATGCATATTCTAATCAGCAGCCTTCAAACTCTACGTACGAGCTATTGTCTCAGCTTGACACAGCACTCCAACCTCATGCAGACCTTTTCTGCAACCACAGGGAAGACAATAGTATCAGCAAGCACCCTCTACATGTGGAGAACTGCACAGATGACAGGGCAATTTAAAGGGAGAGAAGATAATCTTAAACACCATTAAATGTCACTGAGAAACAGTTAAAAGCAGATATAAAGACCTGAGAAGAGGAAACTATGACAGAGTTCAGCACTGAGTTTTATTGTCCCATAAAGCTCAGCACCGTGCCCCACATGCTGCAGCGTCACCTGAAGAAACTGTGTTTACAATCTAATATTTACATCTATAAACACTTTTGTAGCTCAAAGGTTGCCAAAGACGAAGGTGCTGACTCGGCAACAGACTTAGTTTAATATTAAGCAGAACCTCAATCAACAGGATTATTTATCTACTCAAATGGATCTGTTACGAATTTTGGCCAAGTGAGGGCCAGAATAGGAATCAGTTCTGAAAAACACATTGGGTCTTGTGATGCACAGGTGAAATCTCACCTGTAAAAAGACTGGGAGAAATCCGTGATAAATCTCTTTTCCTACCCCAGAGGCATAAAGGGACAGTCGTGCCCAATATAGCAACTGGGAAGAATGACCTCGGGCTGAATGCCAGCAGGAGGTGGTTCAGGAAAATGTCAGCAGAAGTGGGTGCCCACACCTTCCTCCCTTCCCAAACCCCATCCTAGAGTCATCAGAGAGCACAGGGGGCTGCACTTGCACTGGTGCAGGTGAAGTCCTGGCAGGGTCTCTGGGATAGAGATTGGCATCTTGCTATGCAGGGAACAGAAAGAGATAACCAAGAGCCTCTTTGTGTACCACTTGCCACAGCTCCCACCCACAAAAGCTTTATTGGGTCTCATAGCACTCCTATATAGAGAGAGCCTTTTCTATAAAAGACTCTCCTGCGGCCCCTCAGGTTGCTTGCAAATCTGTCCACACTGCTAAGCAATGTATAAGGATATGTTTTCTGACAAATTCCATGTCAGTTCTGTTCCTCAGAAGTCCTGTTTTATCATCACTCAGGGATGAAGGTCTACAAACCCCATACAGATGGAGTTTCTTCAGCAAAGTTCGTGACTGTTCTGCTCCTTAGCTTTCTTTGTGCCTCTGGGACAATTTCCAAGGGACAACTGTGTTCTTCAGAAAAGCAGCCTCCAAATTTGACTTTGGGTAGAGCCCTAAGGTGAATTAGACTGTCATTCTGCCCACCTCAACCACTTGCTGTAAGCAGCTTACTGGCAATATGACAGATTTAGCAAAAGTGACAGTTGCTCGCTGTCAAATATCATTAGCTAGCCTGGCCACAAGAGCTCAGACATGGTGTTCCATCTCCTTACAAAATCAGCTTATTAATAAACATCTAGCCTGGCACAATATTTTCCACACAGCTGAAGCATTACTTTGAGCAGTGGGCTGCCTGATTCACCCACCTATGAGACTCAAAATCAAATTCTGGCCAAGATGAAGCCAGAACAGCAAATAGGTTCAATGAACTGGCATGTTGGAGGGACTGGGATGGCTAAGGATCTGTGCTTGCCTTTATTACTCGCTAAGGATCTGCCCTTACCTTTGTTAGTCCTCCTTCATTATCTTTATAACTCTGGTATTTGAGTCCATGGAGGGAATGGCAATTTAATCAAAAGGCTACTGAAGTCAATGAAAATATGGCAATTTGTTGGTCTGCCTTAGGCTCAACTCCCCAAGGTCTCACAGCATCAGCACTGTCTCCTTTCTCCAGCCAACAGGGCTCAGCATTTTCCCCAAGGTGCTCCACAGCAACAGTTAAGAGCCAGACTGCTCTTCCAGGTAGACAGAGGAGGATGCACACAGAGGAAGACACCTGCTTCGTATATACATGTTTGTGTTGTAATGTTAAAGCCAGTTTGGTAGCTATTAGATCTCTGTTAATTCCTGCAACAAAATACTTTGACTAGAAAAAAAATTGGCAGAGTCAATCAGATTGTAGCAGACAATACCATTCATCCTAAAGCCTCACTTTTCTTTTACAAAGTTTAAATTAAAGAACAGAACCGGTTTCATTGCTGATGAGGAAAAGGTTTAAATATAACTCCAGCCAAACCTATGCTTTCCCCTTTACAGCCAGGTGGGCAAGACTTGTGCTGAATCCTTCCCTCCCCTGCTATACAAAGCTGTGGACCTGTGTGGATGCAGCACATCTCACGTGATGCAGCCCAGGAGAATAATTTCCCAAAGGTCTTCACACTAATCCCAAGACTGGGCAATTCTATAATACCTACAAGTGGAGAAAATGAAATGTTTTTATTTTAACTTATATCTGTGGGGAAAGAACAACCCGTTATTTTACAATGAGCTCTTTAAAAACATCCTGGGAAAATTTTAAAGAGATACAATGAAATGGAAGAATGCTTAGTTATTTATTTTAGGGGTTTTATTAGCATGTTGGTAATCATTCTTGTCCTTTCCCCTGCTCCCCCCAAAATAAAAGCCTTAATTTTCTGAAGCTGAGGTACTTCTGACAAACCTGCCTCTGACCCTGCTGCTCAGGTTTTTGTGCTGAGCGCTTTGCTGGCTGCAGCTTGGAGCTGAAGTCTCAGGGCTCAGCCTGCCACGGGGGCAGTGAGTGAACAGGGGCTGGGGAAGGCAGGGAATCATCATCCCATCCCAAAGAACTTAAACTGCAAGCAGTGGCTGAGCTGCCAGTCAAACCCAGCCCTGCACCACCTCCAAGATAAAGCAAGAAACGCAGTAGGTTTTAAGCCCATTTTAATACCCAGAAACATTTGTAAGAGGAAAGTTGTTTTAGTGCAAAGTGCGTCAAACGGCTTGTTACCTTGGCAAGATGGGTGCTCATGGCTTCAGCAGCTACCACGAGGTGGCACTTTGCAATGTGACACTGAGGCCTAGGGACTGGTGAGGTGGATCAGTTGTTGGAGATGTATCCTATGGATCCAGGGGACCCTCCTTGATGCTCATGCCATTCAGGCTCTCTACTCCACTAGTCCTGCTGCTGTACCTGTTGCACACAGCAGTCTGCTGGAGGACAACGTCCTCCTGGCCTGCAGATGAGAGAGGTTTGACAAGTGCTGGGCACTGTCCAAAAAGCAAAATGAAGAGCATAGGCGGGAGCAGGGGGAAGGTGGGTTCTGCTCTTGTTGCTGGACCACAATTGCATTGCTCCTGCCCAGCCCTGCTACCTGTCTGCCCCTTGCCAGTTGTTGCTGGAGTCAGCAGCTGCCCTGGACCACATCACAGAACCCTGTTCCAAGGATGTTAACAAAAGGGTGGAAAAAAGGTAAAACTTATGTACCATTTTTAGGTGTACATCATGGGAGGGCAGACAGACAGCAACATGAACACTTTCACCAGTCCATCCAGCTCAGATTCTCCAAATCATTCTCTCCATTATGTGACACACTTCTACACTGCTTGACCAAAAAACTTCTCAAGGACTTCTTTTCTTCACCACCTACACTTGCAGCAATGAGCATGTGCAGTCATTTACAGTTCCCAGATTCAATGAACAGGCAAGGAAATTTAAGACAGCAGCATGAAGAGTACACTATTAAAATGTCAAGGTTTCAACAGGAAACATCCAGATACCTTCCATTATCTGAAAAGCTCTTCTCTTCACAGTCAGTATTCTTCCCATCCTACTGCTTTTATCACTGATGCCTACACTTCAGTCTTCATGGTTATTTATAACCTTATAATTAGGTTGACACTGAAAGTTTTTAGGGTGGAGAGTTCACCATGTCCATTTTAACATTCTGCTAATAAGGTAGTGCTTTGATTTATTCTAGAAACATGTAAAACAAACAGGAGTTCAGCAACACTCCTCCACAGTAGTTTCTCTCCTGTTGCTTTCTCGTGACCACTGAGAGATGTGTCCAGATTGATCATCTGAGTTCTAGGAAGAGAAATAAAACCACTCACTCCGAGGTCAGGTCCAGCTCATTTCAGAAGTGACCAGGTGCTGGTGCCACCTGACACATGTGGATCTCTTCATTTACAGTTCTTTTAACACATCCCTGGCCCTGGCACAACCACCAATAAATGAGCTGAAGGAGACTCTCCTGCAGAAATTAGCAGGGTGAGGCCTGATGTCCAAATATGCAGATGGCTGTCTCCAGCACATGCAAGAGGCATCAGGGCACTGAACACACAGTTTCTAACGTGGCAAGGTTGCTTCAAACATTCAGTTTAAAACTTTATAATGGGAACAAATCTACCCTTTAGAGTCACTGTCAAAGCTCTCAAACCATTTTATCTTGTTTCTGAAGAAGAAATGCTTCAGCAATTTTGTGCCTTATCCCCTCTTCTTGGTCACTTTTTGTTTGTTTGCCAGCCTCAGATCAGTGTTGTCAGAGGCGTTCAAGGAGAACCAGGCTCCCACAGTTGTGTGAGAGCAGGCATCTGATCTCAGTCCCATGCCTGAGCAGAAGCAGCCATTGCACTCAGGAGGTCTTGCAAGTGCGCCAGCTGCATCAGAACTCCACAGGCAGCTTCTGTTAGAGCGATCCCAACACAAATCAAGGGCCAAACCACTCAATCTAAGGACTGACAACTGGTAGGGACCACATGTTGAGGGGTAAAGCAGCTGCCAGTAGACATCGGCACCATCACAGTGCTGTGCTGGTTTCCCGCTGCAGACCTGCTGGGCTGGCTTACTCCTTGGGGCACAGAAAGGCAAATACCAAAGTGGCTCCCCTAGGCATCTCTTCACCTGGTGTTTTAAAGGAAGCAAAGGAAACTACTTGCAGGTACCTTTGGTAGGATGTCTGTCAACTAACAGATGCAAAGATGCTCAGCATTCCACCCCGGGGTGTAACCCAGCGCCATAGCTCTGCTGTCTCAGAGGCAGCACTGCTCTTGCAGGTGCATCAGGGAGGGAGGAGATCAGTGGCATTAACTTATCTCCACGAGGACTTCCTGGAATGCATTCTGAGAAAGTCAAAGCAGTCCTAATAACCCTTGTCTACATGAAAATAACTCTCCTTCAGGAAGCAAGTTACTCAATGAGCAAAGCTTGCCTAGCACTGCACTTGCTGAGGCATCTGGCTGGTAGGTGTTTTAACCAGGCTAAATACCCACCATAGGAAAGTCTCAGGAAAGGTGCTGACATAGTGATATCCAGGCAAGTCAGTGACAAACAACACAAGCAACAGCAGCCTGCTCAGAGCACAGTTCAGAGAGGGGAAACCATCCAACAGTAGAGTTCAGATAAACTTGGAGCAGCTTTGCCAACTGGAGACTTGCAGACAGATTGCAAATCCCAGCTCTGCACCACATTGCACTGTACTGATGTTTCTTTTTTTGTTTTTTTAATTGTCTTTTCATAATGGTAATTTAACAAAGGCATGTGCACAGAGAGAAATCTCCTTGATATATAGGGCAAGGCTCACCATCTTCAGGTGGCAACTGGAACCTTGCAGGTTCAGCTATGGGGCAGCAAAAGTTACAAAGCCACCAACACCCCAGCACTGATATATGACACATGAGGCAGCTCTCCAATATTTCTATACCTATGGTCTTCTACCTGTGCTCAACCAATGTACCCAGTGCTTGGGGGCTTGCAGCAATGGAAGGTTTAACTCCATTGCTGTTTTTGCAGTGCTGGGGGAACAGCTGCATTTCTGATGCAGGCAGGACTAATTTGCTTCTCCCTCTTGGAAAGGGAAAGCAGAGGTTTCTGCCCATCCTCCTGCCCAGCAAGACAGAAACTACCTCAAGGAGACAGTGGAGCATAGTCTTTGAGGTGCGGTTAACTCTTAGCATCTATTAAGTTCCCAGCAAGGCTGCCCATCACTTCCAATTACTATAATGATTTTTATGACTAATGATATGCATTTATCAGTCTTTGTTTCCTGGCCAGCCCTGTGCTGCTTCTACTCAATTGCACCCTACCCCAGGAGAAAGAGCCTGGTAGACTGAAGCTGAACTTTTCAGGTCTGGTGTGACTGAAGCTGTTCTGGTTCACTTTCAAGCCAAGGATCAAACTGGTTCATTAGCTTCCAATCTGTCCACAGGCAGCTGTTACTGGGATACAGACCTGCTCCATTAAACCTCTTGCACTGTGACACAGACAACCTGCAGGTCAAACCACATTCTGTTTGTCTCTGGCTGACATCAGCTAAGAACTGGCCAGTAAGAGATCTCTAGTCCTCAATACTAATGGCATTTTCAAATCTGTGATCTATTTCTGGCCCAGGGAAGGATCCCAGCAGGATCCAGAGGATCCAAGACCCAAGACAGGTTTTAACAGACTCATTGCACCATGTGTGTGCTTCCTCCTTGCCCTTCTCCCCTGCTTCTTGGAACACCACAGAAACCCACAGCTGTGGTCTCAGGAGCATGTTCGGAGGAGTAATAGCATGAATTACAGCTTGCCATCTGATAGTCTAATTACCACTCACCCACTGTCCTCCTTCTAGGCATAACCTAGGGTGAGTGCAGACCCCAGACAGGGTCATGGTTGTAGGCCCGTTGTCATCTTTATTGCACCACACAGCCTGCAGTAAGAAAGAGCTCCTGCCTCAACCTGCCTGCAATCTTCGTGGATAATGTTTCTTATTAGTTGCACCCACTTGTAGTGGGCAACTGATGATCTTTCCCAAAGCAATGAGGTGTTTCTGCAGCACAAAGAAGCCACCTCCTCCAGTGTAAAGATGGTTATATGACACTCTTGCAACCAAGGTGGGATTTCATTAGCTCATTTCACTTTCTGAGAATGGTGGCCACCAGCCTCAGCTGGCCCTGTTGCAACCCTCCCAGGGCACCTGGGATGGGGGTATGAAACACTGGGGACCTGCTCTCTGCAAAACTTCTGCAACAAATCAGAAGTGCAATAGTGCGATGCAAAGGAAATGGCCACCACACATCCAGCTGCCCACCACCACCAAGATTCAGCATAAAAACTGTTTGGCAACCTGTTCTCATGCAGCTCAAATGAGTCTGGAGTGAGACACTGCGCTCAGGTTAAGTCTCCTCTTCTTACACACATCTCCTCACACAAGGGCCACATAACCAGATGGGCACCAGCCGGGCCTATGGGACCACAAGACCCAAGTGCAGTGAGAGAAGGAGAACAATGATGAGACAGGATGTGGGCCCCAGCAGTCTGCTATTCCAGCTGAATATTGCAAGGAACAAATGCAAAAGCCAAAGTGACAGGAATTGTGGCAGCAAGTACCTTTTAGATAACAAAACAAAACAAAAAAAAAAAGAAAAAAGAAGAGCTTAAAAATTGAACACAAGAGATTCACAGTCCCAGAGGAATACAGCTTGTATCTAATATCAAGCCATTTTTCTGTTGCACAGTTCATTTTAGGACAGCGCTCACCCTTGCAATGCCAGTCCCACAGCCCGAGGCTGCTCTGGATTCAGGCACCTGACCATTCCGGAACAGACATTTCTGTTTGTGAATAATTCAGATCCCCCTGTTTATTTAGGTTCATTTGGGCTCTGTTTCTCACTGTTTCAATCTTCTGAATTTACAGCTAAGTGGGCTATGGATTGTACAGCCTCTCTCCACAGCCCTTCCATTTCTGTAAGGGAACCATCAGTGTCACCAGTAAATGCCACATACTTTAAGCATAAACAACACTTAGAGAGCAAGCATAACCCCCATAACATAACCCCTAAAAGCTCAGCCATTCTCTTTCTTGTTCATCTTGCTGCAAACTGAGATTGCTTTCTGCTCCAAGATGCATATTTGGCAGTAGCTCCACATGAGTGCTGCCCATGAGTAGCAATTCTGTGACAGTGGCAAGCACACCCAGACCTATAGCTCCAGCTTAAACCAAAACAGACATGGTTACCCAGCACTCATGGACAGTCATCAAGCCTGCACTCACCAGTCAACATCAACACTGGCACTTGGACAAGCAAGTGTACCAGCTGAGCTGAAAAGAGGCACAACTCTACAAGTGTAAAAAGCAACAGCGAAGCCCCAGCAAGTTACATTCAGAGTAGTGCCAACATCTTGCAATTGTTAGATGTAATTAAAGCATTTCTCTGCCTGAGCACAGCCTTCTCTCAGAGAGTGTTATTACCATGATGAAGGGAAAGCCATTGTGGCTTAAGCACAGCGTATTCTTAATTGTGTTTCAGACACATTAGAGAAAACCAGAAAAACAGTACAGACGAGTTAGAGAGCTGCTTCACAAAGCAGCAATATCCTAAAACTGATCTATTTCAAGCAACATGCTGAGTGACCGTGCTTGCATGAGGTACCATCGCCTGCAAATCTCAGCCTGTAATTTTGGAGCCTCTTTTCAGCACCACACACACACTACCACACACCTGTATGTGCACACCCCCTCCCCCTTCAACCCAAGAAACACACTCCTGACTTACCCTTTAGCCAGCCAGCAGCCCCAAACCCTCTGAAACCTCCTGCAGAAGAGTTGACAGAGTTTCACCTCGTTCCCCAGCGAGGGCGTTATATAACCGGCACCGTTTCCGCAGGCGGCGAGGAAGCACCAGCCGCGCTTCCCTGCGCGCATCCCTCGCCTTCCCATCCCACACGGACACATCTCCTAAGGACAGCCACGCCACAGTGACCATGGGAGGGGCAAGGTGGGCTTCGGGGTACTCATGAAAAGCAAAGCTAACAGGATCAAAGAAAGTTCAAAAGGTGCATGGCATTTATTAAGAGGCATTGCTACTAGGAAAGGACGCGGTGCCACGGTGTAATGTTCCTTAGCCTGCTGAAAGCAGCTTGGCCTAGATTTTCCTGTACCGTTTGATGTGACCATTCATGCAAACAAGAGTAAAACTTTCTCTTTGCTTTTAATTAAGGGGAAAAAAAAAAAGCAACACATACAAAAGACCTTTTTCTGCTCTCATCTGGGTCTTCTGGGCTACTGTCAGACAGAGAATATGCAGGAATCGGCCCCATTGATTAAACTATTATTAGCGGCCAACAAACAGATGTGCTCACTAAAAGACAGGACAAACCCCATGCCCAGTACTTTTGGACTAGATACAGGAAAAAACCCCTTATTTTACAAAGGCTCATTTGGTATTTTAGCAAAGGAAAGTGGAAACATTCTCTAGCACACCGGGCAGAAGCACACAGCATTTTAATCTGCAGATATCAAGATAAATAAACATTATTGCCTTCACCCTGTTCCCCCAGACAAAACTGCAACAGCTTTCCTAAGACAGGGACCAAGTCCTGTATTTGAAATCTTGTCTTAAACAAAACATGGCTTATTGTCATTCAGGTGGTGCCATTGTCCGTGAATCACCGGTGGACACCGTACACAGCCCACAAATGCCTAGGGGCTGTAGCTTTAGGACAGACATAAAACTCTTATGTAAACCATAATCCTCTCAGACTCCTTATTCAGTGATTTTAAGATCTGCACCATAGGAGCCTGCTGGCATCCCAGAGGCTTTTAACCAATTTGGAAATGGGGAGACTCCAGTTGCAGTGCAATCCCCACGATGACACTGGTGTTATCATCGGTACACGGCTCTACCATGCGGGGTTTCAAAGCACAGAGCACTTCTATACATGAATATTTTGGTCCTTTGCAAAACTGGCGCTGTTGCTTTCTGTGCTGAGTGAATCACCAGGATTAATCTCTTGCAGAGTTCACCGAGGTTAACGATAATCAAGTTAAATTTACACTATATGATCAGAGTTTAATTAGGTACTGTTATACAACTCCTATTAATTACAGTGGTAATACCCTTACGAAATGCAGATGGGAAGGTGGGGCTATGGTCAGAGGGGACTTGGCTGCTCAGATGATTTCAGGAAAAAGCCACATTAAAACGCTCTGTGTGTACCTTTAGTTGCCTGCTTGCCTCTGCCAGTGCTCAAGATGAAACAAAAAGCTTAAAAAAAAATAATTCTAATCCTACAAAATATAAATCTAAAAGACAAGATTAAAGACCTCCCACATGCTACGCTATCACCTGTTTACACCAAGAAGCAAGAATGCCATTTAAAATCCCAATGAGCCAGAATCACAATTAGCTTGCTCTGCTCAAAATCCTACCCAGAAAAGCCTAAGGTGATAGAAGCCATTTATTTTGCACAGAGATACTAATTCACTTGAAACCATGGCAGTTCTTCCCAATATTATTAAAGTAAGTTTCTCTTTCCCTCCCCAACATTAACCCTCCAGAGGACCTGTTGGGTCAGGACAGCTCGTGCTCAGCATTCACTTTGTAGAGGCACAATCTCCCGGGGGACCACACATATGCTCAGGTGACTGCTCCTCTCCATGCCCCTGAAGAGCTTGCAGTGCTTCAGGAGGATGCTGTGGGGAGAGGTGGATGACTCAGACACCTCGGGGAGCTGCATCTGCTGGAAGCTGGGGTGTCTCTGCTGACAAGGCACAGCCAGGGGAACACCAGACCATGAGCACAGGAGCAGACTCAGCTTTTGGCATGCAGTGGCAGCTATGTTAGGAGACAGATTGCGCAGCGTGACATTTCAAGCCCAAGACTAGGTCTTTGCTTTCGGCAAATCTCGCCTAAAGTGCTCTATAGAAAGAGCAAAGCTTGTGCCATGCAGCTTCCATTTAGTATCTGCTACATGTGTGGTTGGATGACTTTAGTGAAACCTGCAAGAGACCACATGCTGTTACTGCTATTTGTTTGGTTACACCAAAAGTCTGGCCTTGCACCCCTATCATCAAAGAGACAGGACAGGTAAAGGTCTCTTCCTCATTAAGTAAAGTAAATAAGCAACACAAAGAGCAAGGCTTGTTGGCAAGAACAGATGCTATTCTTGAACACAGACCTTTATAAGCTTCCTGCATCCAGGTTCCCTCTCCTCTGCAAATTGCTTACTCAGTAAGCATGTCCCTGGAGAATCCTTGGCACTTTGCCATTGCTGCCACTGCTCATTATTTAATTAAAACCTCAAAACATCCTTTTTCTTGTAGGTTTTTTCACCCTATTACAAACTAGCAAAACTAGCACACCTCAGCACTCCCACTTTGCACAAAACACCTGTAAAAGAATCTGTATGCTACAGAATGTTGTGCCAGCTATTAATTACCTGGCCCCACCAGCTATGTAATTATCTTGTTAAGTTTTGGCTACATACACTAAAATGACCCATTACAAAAATGGCTGGAGGACACTGTGGCACAGGATCCAGGAGCAGTCTCCTGTTCACAAATGCCCTCTAGCTCTCACCCCACCACTGCAGACAGCTGAACTGCGCTTGAAGGAGTTGTTTTGCCCACATGGCGATTCCACAGCAGCCTGTGTGGCCCTGCGTGTGTGTGCTTGGATCGATCTCTCTCTGCTACTGATGAACAGCTCTTCTGGGGATACACAAGAATGGTGGCAGAAAAGGAAGATGATGGCTTCTTGACAGCTCCATGCTCTGTAAGAGGAGGGAGATGAGCTCCTGGCCTGTACATTCTTCCTTACAGCTCACAGACATTAGAGGTTTGTATGCTTTAGAAGACCCTTAGTCTCTCCCGGTCCTGGGAGTTCCTAGGCAAGACTACAAAAGGACACTTACTCTTATGAAAGCACAGGGCTAGCAGAGCATCTCAGTTTCCTTGCTGAGATTTTGCTGGACTTAAACACAAAGGACTTGTTATTCCTCCTCCTTCCTAACTTGTACAGGGGCTGGCTACAAAGCATAGCTGGGACCAGGACATGGCCCCCAAAGGAATACCTCGAGTAGCCCCACATTCTCATGTCAGGAGAGCAGCGCTCAAAAGAGGAGAGGCACCAGGCTTTGCCCAAGGCCTTCAGCCCTTCATCTGCTATTGTGACGCTTTTTGGTCCCTCGCTGCCAAGAGCAGCACTTGTGACACACTAAGGGGAGTGCAGTAATGCTCCCGCAGCAAGGCTTTGATTTAGGAAGCAGAGCTCAGCCCACTCTGCTCTTGCTGATGTAGTGACCTGGTTTTGTCAAGACTGTTTTTCTCCTTTCATCTTTGATGTCATTTTGGAAGGCAAGTCATGAGATTTTCATGGAGGCATTGACTCAAACTTGGACTAAAACAAAGTCAATCTCAACACCATTATAAATGAATGAAAGTGCAATTTCCCCTGAGAGGATTATCACACTATTTAGGGTTCTAGCGCATTTATTTGCATGGTTTCAATAATCACTTTCATGCCTCACATCAGACCCTACTCTAATCCATTTATATTTTAATGTAACAAGTTACAAGGATTATCAGCTTGTAATAAATATGCTCATCCCCTAAAGCATTTAAACAGCCCCTACAATTTGTAAAGGAGATCTTGCCTAATGAGCAAACATCTAGAAATGAATGAGGAAACTAATAGAATGCTATATGGAACACCAAACTGCAAAATACACACTACCCAAGTTACTTTTCTGTGAAATGAGGTATTTTCAGCACACAGATACTATCTTCATTATTGTATACTTTTAACAGAAGGTATTTACAAATAGTATGCTATAGGTATACTATATTTTTAACATTACTTTTAGCATAAGGGAGGATTTGAAGTCCCAGTCCTTTTGCACTGGGAATTTGTTTACCTTGCCCTCCTAAGTTTGGAATTCAGCCCATGCACAGGATTACATCAAACCAACAGACCATTCATGAAATTCAAACTAAGGAAAGCTGTTGACACCAGCTAAGGGGAATCCACCCCAAAAAATTCCACCTGACTTGCACTTCTCTCAGTTCTAGTGCTGAAGTGTCCATGAAACCATGCTCATTGAAGCCAGCTGAAAGCCATTCTCTCTGTCACAGAGTTAAAAATCTCTCTTGGCCTACTGGCCTGTAGTCAGTCACAGTATTTTTCCACTTGCAGTTGTCTTGTGAAGGGATGGGAGAAACTAAATCATACCTGTCAAACTATAAAGACATTCCTTGCCTGTTCACAGAGCTGCCCAATGTATTTTTCAGCAGAACTGTCTCAACTAAGCTTCTGTTTTTTGCTCTACTTGCAACCAAAATCCTAACTGGGCTTGTAAGGCAGGAGCACAAATTACACTCCAGAGCCTTCAGTCTTTGAACTTCAACAGAGAGTTCAACTTCCCCTTCCTGCCATGGTGGAATCTCTTCTTCCTTCCATATGCTGTGACTGCCCAAAGTGGTTTTCTCCACTGGAAAATGTGAAGGTGATGGTTTAGGTTGCTTTCATCCTTTATTTGTGCAGATGCATGTTCTGTTTAGCATCCTATGGGATAACAAGCTTAACCCTTTGCTATACATGACCCAGGAAATCGCTTGCACTTATGCAGGTTCATCTATCAGAACTCCATTCACAGCAGCACACTTACCATGGAGAATTCCAGGAAAACAAAAGTGCTGTAAAATCTCCAACCCTCTTTTATCAGGAATCAGTAAATAGTCTGGCCTTAGCCAGCATCACACGGAACAAGGCTCTGAGCTCTGGCTGATGGAGGGTATGGACATGTCTATTCTGCAGCCTCTGTAATTACAGCCAGTCCCTCCCACCCCAGGAAATGGTGAAAGGGAGGAGGTAGTGACACATGAAGTTTTTATTGTTTATGGAAAATCAGTCTCAACGGCCTTTCCTTAGTTAAGTACCAGTCATCCCAACATCTGCAAAGCAGTATTAAGAATGCAGTGACCAAACAGGAAAAAAATTATGTTCAGAGTATGGATTTCTTTCTGCAGAGCTGCTTCATTTGCTTTACCTCTTCAGATTTCACCAAAAAGGAGTACTTGGAAAAACAGGGCTTACTTTTGTGAAGCTGCTGAATAATTAAGAGTAGGGAAGAGAGTAGAAAACACCTGTCCAGACTGAGAATTCATTCCCATGTCACTGTTCTGGCTTCATACACTGAAGCCAGACACTGATCAACATCTAAGCAAAGCCAATTCAGGAGCTCAACTCCATTCTATGTCAAACAGTATTTACCTCATAGAAGGATCAAATCTTTATAAAGGACAATAATCAGCATCAGGCTCAGCTGTATAACAGAACTCAAATATCTCTGCCTAAGAGTTTGAGGTTGAATGGACAACTCAAACATCCACCTGTAAGCCAGCTTTCCAAAGTAACCAATTTGTACTGCAACTGGTTTCTCACACTCTCTCCCTAAACCCAGTTGACAGAGGCTTCAATATTGCCCCTACTCACATCACCTAGTTTATAAGCACCTTTTGAGGGAAGAGCCAGGTCAGAGAAATCAGATCCTAGGTGTGAAACTTTTGCCAGACATGAGCAGACCAGGAAAGCCTCTTATTCCTGTGCACCCCTATCAGGCATCCCCCCTGGGAGACTTTAAACTTGGATCTGCCTCTTCTGCCTCTCAGCTAAAACTCATGGTGCATCCACCCTGCAGAGCTGCAAGGCTGTAAATCATTTTAGTTTTAAACAAGCTTGGCTGCATTAATGTGGGAGTCAGCTCCAGCTGAAGGTGCCTTCCCACACCACAGGTCTTCAGCAGCAACACTGACCTGAAGTACCTCCACACTCCCTTAATTGCAGCAGAGCAACTGTCAGTAGGGCTGTTTCGGTAAGAATGAAAATAGAGTGCTCTTGTCCTAGATCAGCATAGCATCTTGTACATCCTGATACTCTCCATCTGCAGGATTAACAGGCTCAAAGACAAAATATTACAGGTGTCTGCTTTCTCATCATGTATCAGAGCCACAAACCATCCAGCATCATCATGAAGAGTTACAAGTGTGACAGACTAGGATCACTGTAAATGTGAGCAATGAATTAAATACTGTTTTCTTCAATGAATTAAATACTGTTTTCTTCACTTAAGAAGCAAACTTTGCAAAGCTCCTTAATGCCCAGAGATGCAGTTTTACTGTGGCAAGGAATTTTTCTCTTGTGAACTCAATGTTCAAACAAGCTCCCTGGTGAGGTAAGCATAGGCTGTCTTTCAATTCAAATGCAAAACTCGCATTTAACTTATTAGCTGGGGGAGGAATACAGATGAGGGTTGGATGTATCTCATGAGTCATCATTTCTGTAAGATAAAAAGCAAACTTGTCTCAAAAAAATCAATTCATTTGCCTCTATTGTGTATTGCAGATAGAAGTGCTTAAATAATAGAAAGATTAATAAAAACACTTCAACCAATTGTTCTAGAAAAAAATGAAAAATAGCTTTTGGATTATGAAAGAATATTCTTTAAATACAGAAAAATAACACATTTCAAATGGCACAATGTTTTTGGAGAGGGAGACAAATGCAGATTAGTCATGCTTGTATATACTTCCCTAAACAATACACTGCTTAGAGCTAAGACTAAGACATGCACATACCCCAAGGCATACATAAAAAAAATTGGGTCTGCCTATTAGTTTAACTCCATCGTTTACTCACTGCTGTACTGTTCCAGTCTCATGTCAACCCTTCCCTCAGATAGCACCACAGTCATATTCTGCACCCTGACTACTGAAATAATTCCCAGCTCAATCCTGTGGGATTGCAAGGATAATGGAATCGCATAGTTCAAGTGCAGCAGTGGTGTACAAATTTCAAATAGCCTTTTTATTATTTAAGATTTTAGGAGGAGGTGAAAGGAAAGGATGAGGGAGAGAAAAGGTACGCCTGAAAGAACCCTGGAAAAGTCTAAAGACAGATGAACAATGACAAAGGTCTGCCATAGGGATTTCATGGAATAGAACTGACAAAGAAGGAAAGCATGCACTATAGTGTGAGCTGCACAGATTTTGAAAGGCACATCAAGCTATGCAAAATTAGGTAAGATTCCAGGTAACCACTAATTCAAGATCTCACTAGAAACAATCCCTATTAAAACAACAAACAAACAAACCCAAACCAAACAAACAACAAAACAAAACAAAAAAATCACTGTGGATGGATGGTGGTGAATGGAAGATACTGTTGACAAAGCAGACAGTCAAAAAATTTCAAGTTCCAGTCCTTTCCTCAACCCACCCTGCATTTCCAAACCTGTGATCTGCCAAAGCACACAAAGCAAATGCCTTTACCTCTCTGAGTGTGTATCTACACACAGTAAGTATGTGCTATTTTTTCTTCAACGGAGACACAGCTCTGAGGTCAGGCCCAACAACTGCAGGAGTTAACTAACTGCACTAAACACCTCTGTGCTTCCACTTTGACACATTTGCTGTGTGTGTTTCCCAGCACACTTTTGGCCTGACCTATCTAATTATTTGGTGACTTCTGGACAGCGATCAGCTCTCACTGCGAGTTCATAAAGACCTAGCACAGCAAGATCCTATCTTGTTCTTGGGCACTGCTGCAATGAAGAGCAGAGAAGCAGATGAAAAGGCAAGTGCTACAGAGAGCAACAACAGGATACTTGTGGTACAGTCTCTAGGAAGGTAAAATACTCCATTGCAACACAATGAACCTGTGGAAGCTGTGACACGTAGTATACCTGTGTCCAGCAGGTCTAGGGAGGTTCTCCTCCCCATCTACCCTTCCCTGATGAGACCACACCTGGAATATTGTATTCAGTTTTGGGTACCCCAGTTTAAGAGAGACAAGAAGCTACTGGAGAGAATCCAGTGGAATGCTATGAGGATGATGAAGGGACTTGAGCATCTCCCTTGTGAAGAAAGACCAAGGGTACTGGGGCTGTTGAGTCTTGAGAGAAGACAGGTGGATCATATTAACGACTATAAATATCTGAGGGGTAGGTGTCAAATGGAAGGAGCCAATCTCTTTTCTGTAGTGCCCAATAATAGGACAAGGAATAACGGTTATAGACGAGCATAGAAGGTTCCACCTCAACATGAGGAGAAACTTGTTACTGTGAGAGTGACAGAGCCTGGAACAGGCTGCCCAGAGAGGCTGTGGAATCTCCTCCTTTGGAGATTTTCAAAACCCACCTGGATCTCTTCCTGCATGGCCTGCCCTAGGTGATCTTGGCAGAGGGGTTGGACTCAATGATCTTTAGAGGTCCCTTCCCTTTAGTCTGAAAAGGAACTCTACAGGTAAACTGGTCCAACCTCCCTACACAAGTAGGGACACCTCTACCTAGGGCAGGTTGCTTAAGAGCCCCATCAAGCCTGACCTTGAATGACTCCAAGGATGGGGCCTCTGCCACCTCTCTGAGCAGCCCATTCCAGCGGTCTACCACCATCATATTAAAGAACTTTTTTCTAATATCCAGTCTAAATCTCTCCTTTCCTAGCTTAAAACCACTGCTCCTTGTCCTATCATTACGACCCTTTTGAATAGGCCTTCCCCCACCTTCATGTAGGCCCCTTCAGGTACTGGAAGGCCACTATGAGGTCCCCTTGGAGACTTCTCTTCTCCAGGCTGAACACCCCAACTCCCTCAGCCTGTCTTCGTATGAGAGATGCTCCATTGCCCTGATCATCTTGATGCCCTCCTCTGGACACCCTCCAGTATGTCTACATCCCTCTTGTGCTGGGGGCTCCAGAACTGGACACAGTACTCCAGGTGAGGTCTCACCAGGGCAGAGTAAAGGGGCAGATTCACCTCTCTTGATCTGCTGGCCCCAGTTCTTTTGATGCATCCCAGGATGTGATTTGCCTTCTGGGCTGTCATTGCACATTGGTGGCTCATATCCAGATTTTCATCCACCAGCACCCTCAAGTCCCTTTCCACAGGACTGCTCTCCAGTATATCCTCTCCCAGCCTGTACTGATAATGCTGGTTACCCCAGCCCAGGTGCAGAACCCTGCACTTGGCCTTGTTGAACCTCATAAGGTTCATCTGGGTCCACCTCTCCAGCTTATCCAGGTTCCTCTGGATGGCATCGCCTCCCTCTGGCATATCAACTGTACCCCCCAGCTCGGTATATTCCAAAAACTTGCTGAGGGTGCACTCAATGCCACTGTCAATATCATTAACGAAGAAAGTAAACAACACTGGTCCCAGCACAGACCCCTGAAGGACTCCACTCATCACCTTCCTCCATCTGGACATCTAGCTGTTGACCATCACTCTCTGGATGTGACCATCTAGCCAGTTCTTTATCCACTGAATAGTCCACCCATAGAACTTTTAATTCTCCACCTTAGAGATAAGGATGTTGTGGGGGACCATGTCAAAAGCCTTGCAGAAGTCCAGATAGATGACATCCATAGGTCTACCCTTGTCGACTGATGCTGTCACTTAATTGTAGAAGGCCACTAGGTTGGTCAGATGACAGTTACTATGATGGTAACCATTCCTACTCCCCCCCCCCCCCAAAGGAGTATGTAGGGTATTCTGAAAAGGAAAAAAATCCATTAACACCAACACCAGAGTTTTATCTAAAAGCTCTTTTTTAGGCTAAAGAATAAGTAGCTTATATTTGTACTGAGTCTCAAAAGCCTAATATAAGTAGAATTTTTTTTCCTGGGGAAATATTAAGAACAGACTGTGTTTTTCAAAGGCTGTTAAGAGTAAATATGGCTTTATACAGATTTCCCAATGCTGGGAATGCACATGAGAAAAAGAAGTCAGTCAGTGTCATGTTCCTGATGGATAACTCTCACTCGTCCATAACACAATATTCCTGGCACAGATACCTCCAATACCTCCTTTTCTGTGTTTCATAATGTTATCAGACTCAGGACCAGCCTTTGCTAATTCTGCAAAAGCCAGGATCACAGGCAATGGAGCTTCCTTTATGATTCAAAGCCTCACCTCCTCATTACAGGAGTCTGGAGCACACTGGCTTCCACAGCAGTTCATCCTACTGGTCAAACCGTACAGTCATCTTTGAGGCTGATCAAACTGCCAAGTTTGAACTGAAAGAAAACTGTCTCGGCACAATTCAAGGAGACAAGACAAAAATTACTGTGTCTGCTTTACTGGTCAATCAGTTCACATATTATATCCGCATACAGATGTGATCAACTAAACCTGTGCTTATGTAATGAGCTGTGTTACTGCACTACTCCAACTTGGACTAAAACTGTAGCAGGTTAGTTCTGGTGCTATGCAGAATTACCCACTGTGAGGAATTACCTGTTCACTCTTTGAGCAAAGTACATAAAAAGCACACAGAAGTTGCTTATCCCATCAAATTGCAATTTGGACTACGCAGCTAGAGCACAGCTGACCTGAGGTAGAAAGTTCACAAGCCACTCAGCTCTGCTTCTAAATTAATCCGTTGCATAAGCCTGGTATAATGCAAACATGGCTTTTTGGCATGGACAGGCTTCTTGAAGAGCTGCATCGCACACTCCCGGGTGCTCTCCAAGATTTCCTTACCAACAGGCTCAACGTAATTTTCCTTCAGAGCTGGGAAAGTGAAAGCAGCCTGGATCACTGACCGTGCTACTCAAGTGTTCTTAAGCTTTGTAATAAGCTAAAATAAAACTACATTTGAAAGCAGAGTTGGATGGTTTTGAATCTAATAAGCATATGACAACACAGAAACAGGCTATTATTTTAGTGTTGTTAATTACTCCTCACGAAGCCCATGACAATTAGCTATCTGATTAAGAAGTGTTTATAAAATTGGAAACTTTTCCCACTCCGGTATTACTGTTTTCATGCCTCAAAATATCAGAGCCGATAGCACTAAGAATTCCAAAAATTCATGGGCAGGAAAGCACAATTCCCAGCAAGTGCTGTAAAAACCTCAGCTCTCCCCACAAAGCTCAATGTAATCTTGACTAGGGATCAATATAGATGTCAAACTACAGAAAGTATTTGCTCCCATTGAAAGTACTTGACAAATATCTAGGAGAGAAAAAGAGGGAGAAGTCCTAAAAAGTGTGAGGAACTTGCGTCTGCCTGTAAAAGTATGTGTTAGACATAAATACTACCTAGAAATAAAGGAACTGGCTTAATCTAACAGACTGGTCAGTCATAACCATGAAGAGAGGTGACATTATAATTCTATTTCAAATAAAAAAGCAAGTGAAGATCTGGTTTTCATTTAGTAAAACTGGGAGCTGTGAAACAGAAACAGCTGCTATTCCAGATTATTTCCAATAATCCTGTTGAAGCCACTAAGCATTAAGGCAGAGGACCCTCCTATTAAACACATGGCACAGAATCTGATATTCATCCCACCAGTCTCAGGGATGTTGGACTAAACCTGCAGATGATGTGCTACAGCCACTCCACATTTAAACACAGCTCAGCTGCACCTAACACACAGCCAACAAAACAGTTCAACACCCAAATGATCAGAATCACCTTTAGAGGTTTTGTTTTTTTTTTTTACACCGAGAGAAAAAAAACACAGTGGTATTGAAGATGTAACAAAAGCTTCTAAAGCCAACTGCTCTATCATAATGCTTCAAATTAAGAATTGTCCAACACTTGCTAGTTCTATAGGAACTGTTCTAGGAAAGGGCTGAAACAGCATTAAGGTTTGAAAGCAAAGTTGGTTCTTCTGTCATCTCTATCAGCCACAAAAACCACCTACACAGCAAAGACTCATTCCCTTGAAATGAGCTGTAAGAAGCACTCCAGCTGTGGTGCTAAACTCCAGGACTTCCAGTTGATCTCCAACATCAGCAGAGCTGCATTAATGAGTCAAGCAAGTTAAGAGAAACTCTGCATCTTGAGGATGAAAAACTGCAAAGGTATTAAATGGCTCCTCGGTGGTGCCCACAGCACAGGCCCACACCCATGGCAGTTTTTGTTCTTTGACTGCTGTTACTCATAAATCACTCTTCAATTAAGAACAATTTTAATTAATAACCCCCCCCCATGTGTCTACGCCCAGGGCCATTTACACTAAAACTATTAAACCACCTTGTGTCATGTGCCAACAATAAATATCAACAGCTTTTTTTCCAGGCCTATGAGTAGTTTACACTATTGTACAAGCACCACTGCAAGTAAGCACCTGATCACTCCCAGAAACACTGGGCACCCACAGAGAATCATCTTGGCAAGAACATGCCATTCAAAGCTGGCAGGACAGAGGACTGTGAAATGTGACAGCAAACACACACCAAGAAACTTGGTCCCAGGCATTCAGCTGGATAGTCACCAAGTTAACTGCTCAACTTGCAAAGCTCTTCTCCCTGGTCATCCTTCACCACAAAGCTTTCCTGCCTTCAGAAACAGGACCACCCTTGGCTCTGTCTCTTGATTTCAGAATGCAAACCAAGACACCAGCACCTAAAAAAAAAGAAAAAAGAAATCTGCTTTCTGCAGAAATCCCCATACTTTTTATTATTTTAGGTTCAAATAGCACTCAAGTCCTAAGAGTTTATATCCCATCTCATCTTAAATACAGTGGTGGTGTTATGCAACACCAAGTCAGTCCTCCTAACAAAGACTTGACCTGTATCCCACCACCTGTGAAATTCAGACATTAGCATGTCTTCAGGTAACAGAAAGTCTGTGGGCACCCAAAACTACAGAGGATTTCCTTGTTGCAAGTCTCACTCAATCCCAAGAGACCCTCCTTCCCTTGCAGGGAACAGCAGGCACTGTTTCCTGTGAACCTGAAACAAGAAACCTGTGGGTCTCCCTTAAACTGACAGTTCATTAAAACTAATGAAACTTTATAGCAGCAGTTGCTCTTTGGTATTTTTAAAGAAATATTTACACTCCAAAGGCTTGACCCTACCCTAAGAGATGACTCAAGAGTCTGTAACAATGCTAGTTTGTACAAGACAAAACTGAATAATGTGCCCCAGATCACACACTGCAAAGCTGTCAACCTATGAACAACTTCAACTGGAAATTCAAAATGGAATTGGCTTTCTATTTTGTATGATTTACATTTAATATTTCAGATCAATGGCTTTGCATAATCCCCTGGAGAATGGTGGAATAAACACTGCTGAACAAGAACATATGTGCCTCAGTCATCATATACCAAGCTGTGCCAGCACATTCCAGTCCTCACCCTATCCCATCTCCTCTAGTCACTTAGCTCCGCAGGACCCCTTCCCCTTCCTCCCTTTGTCCCATGGATTGCAGCTACCTACATTTTAGTCATACCCATATTATGTTATTCTGTGGCTTAGTTCACTGTTTTAAGGGCCTTCTCATTTCCCATCTTTCACTCTTCTGAACTATTACCAAGCATATCCCTGCCTGGAGGCTTTAAGCACACCCCATTCAATTACATGGGCTATTGGAAGCCTTAGCAATTTACTTAACTACAATAACTGTGCAGCAGTCTAAAACCCATCAAAACTGCAGTAACACCAAACATTTTACTGTTGACCAATGCACTGAGAATGTAATTTTTAAGCCAGCCCACAACCTTCCCTGTCCCATCACAGGACCAGGTAGAACAGCCTGCCCTCTAGCTTGTCCCGTTGCAGTAACAGCGTGGCAAAACTACATCCTTTAACTTTCTTCCTGTTTGATAGTGGCCAGCAACCACCACTGTGGGCATTACACAGGAGGTTGTTTTATTTTTTTTTCGTATAGGATTTTTGGTATAATTTTGAATGTTAAGCGAGAGTTATTACCAGGCCCCCTCTTACACAACAGAAACCAGGTAGGTAGTATTTTGTTTCAAATATACTATAAAGAGTGTTTAAAGTTCACGTACAGTAACTGATGTTAGGGTACAACAATTCCTATTACCAACACCATCACCAACATCACTGCTTTCTCTGGAGACTTCCTACTTGGTGCTAGCAGCTACTAGATGGATTCAGTCAGGCATCCCCAACCAAAGCTGACCACCTGCATGTTTCCCTAGGCTGCATACTCACCACAATGTTCTGCAGGCATTTAAATAAAATCAGAGATGGCAAGAAGTACAGAAAAAGAAAACAACTAATTTTGAGAAGTCACTGACTTTCCACCAACCAGATCAGAGTAATGAGAAATAAACCCAACTCTTAAAACACTTTTCCTTCCATCTCTTCCTTCTTCCTGGCCTTAACTTTATGCCCAATTTCTCTACTTTCTCCCCCTCAGCTGCACAAGGGGACAGGGAATGGGGGCTGTGATCAGTTCATCACTCACTAACTCTGCCGCTCCTTCCTCCTTACTCTTGCTCTGCTCCAGCATGGAGTCCCTCTCACAGGAGACAGTCCTTCACAAGCTTCTCCAATGTGGGTCCTCCCCATGGGCTGCAGTTCTTCATGAACTGCCCCAACATGGGTCCCTTCCACAGGGTTCAGTCCTTCAGGAACAGGCTGCTCCAGCATGGGTACCCACTACTGGGGACAGAGACACCACAGACTGCTCCACCATGGACCTCCATGGGCTGCAGGGGTTCAGCCTGCCTCACCACGGTCTTCTCCACAGGCTACAGAGGAATCTCTGCTCCATTGCCTGGATCACCTTTCTCCTCCTTCACTGACCTTGATGTCTGCAGAGTTGTTCCTCTCACATATTACCACTCCTCTCTTCACAGAATCATAGAATGTTAGTCCCCAACCTACACTGATAGCTGGGGTTGTTCTTTCCCAGCTGCCAGACTCCACACTTGCCCTTGTTGAATTTCATCAAATTTCTTCCTGCCTCCAGCCTGTCCAAGTCTTGCTGAATGGCAGCACAGCCTCTGGTGTGTCAGCCACTCCACCCAGCTTGGTGTCATCAGCAAACTTGCTGACAGTGCACTCTGTGCCCTCATCCAGGTCATTGATGAATATGTTGACCAGAACTGGTCCCAGTACCGACCCCTGCGGGACCCCACTAGTTACAGGCCTCCCAACTAGACTGCATCCCATTGACCAACAGCTCTCTGACTTCTTTCCTTCAACCGGTTGAGGTGTCAGGGGCACCTGAGGACAGTCTCCAGCAGTATAGACAAACAAGGCATTTAATAACTCTGCCTTCTTTGTGTCCTCTGTCACCAGGGTACCTGCCTCATTCAGCAGAGGGCCTACACTGCCTCTAACCTTAGCTTTTCCTGCATTATATTTGAAGTCGTTTTTGTTATCTTTGACCTCCCTTGCAAGGTTGAGTTCCAACGAGGCCTTAGCCTTCCTAGTTGCTTCCCTACATCCTCTAACAATAGTCCTATACTCCTCCCAGGTGGCCAGCCCCTTCTTCCATGATCTGTAGACACTCTTCTTCCACTTAAGTTTGCTTAGCAGTTCTATGCAGGTCTCCTGGCCTCCTTTCTTGATTTCTCACTTGCTGGGATGCACTGGTACTGAGCTTGGAAGAAGAGGTCCTTAAATGTTAACCAACTATCATGGGCCCCTCTGCCCTCTAAGTACCCTATCCCACGAGATTTCACCCAGCAATTGCTTGAAATGGACGAAGTTTGCCCTCCTGAAATCCAGGGTTTTAGTCCTGCTTGATATCCTGTTCCTGCCAGACAAGATCCTGAACTCCACCATCTTGTAATCACTAAGGCCAAGGCTGCCCGCAACCTTCACTGCTTCAACCAGACCCTCCTTGTTGGTGAGGATAAGATCCAGCATTGCTCCCCTCCTGGCTGGCTCCTCCACCATTTGCATCAAGAAGTTCTCATCAGTGCACTGGAGGAACCTGCTGGACTGTGGCTGGCTGAATAACTATCCAGATATTTGCTGGAAGGGCTAAAATCCCCCATGAGAACCAGGGTCTGCGATTGTGAGGCTGCTGTTAGCTGCCTGTAGAAGGCCTCGTCAACTTCCTGATCCTGATCAGGTGGCCTGTAAGACACTCACAACTGTATCACCCATGCCAGCCTGTCCCTTAATTCATACCACAAGCTCTCAACTCACCCCTCATCCACCCCTGGACAGAACTCAATACATTCCAGTTGCTCCCTTTCAGCTGAGGTCACACAGCAGTTTGTTCCTCTTAAAAATGTTATCACGGAGGTGCTACCACCATTGCTGATGGGCTTGGCCTTGGTCAGCAGCAGCTCTGTCTTGGAGCCAGCTGGCACTGGCTCTGTTGGACATGGGGGAAGTTTCTGGCATCTCACAGAAGCCACCCCTGTAGCCTCTTCCCTGCCCCCGCAAACCTTGCCATACGAACCCAACACAGTATTATTTAAACTCTAAACAATGGCCATTAAGCAATTAAAAAAATGGCATGAGAATTAGCTTTGACATAACAGGAACATCAGATACATGAAAGGAAACAACCTAAAGAGATAAAACCAAAGCTCTTGAAATATAATAAATCTTACTATTGATAAGACACAATAGGAGTCCCAGTAGGGGACATGGACCTAGTCCATGGACACTCTACACTATGTGGCTGCAGTTTCTGTTCTTTGAGCTCCCTAACCACGGTGTAATTTCACTGCTCGACTGTTTTTATTACACCATTTACCCAAGTGGTTTTCTTAACTCCCAAGCACAGGCAACATAAACCCCAGTACACGCTGCTACTACACAGACTCACGTGTTGCCTCTTTTCTCAGGGAGAACATTATGAATCGAAGCATTATCTTCAAAGATGATCTTCCAATGGAAGTTATGCCCAACTGCTGAGACATTAAGTGCCTGTATTTATAGCATAGGCCAAACTTTTCAGATTTTTGTAACTAAACAATTATAATAAGCAATTATTTCCCTGTTATTCCTAGGAAATTAACTTAGTGTCTAGGAATTCTAGTACATGGAACATAAAACAGACATAGCACAAGACTCGGCTAGTAATGACAACAGCTACGTTCCCATTTATTCTCCACTATAAATGGAGTAAAAAACAAGCTACTTAACAGCACTAGAGCCAATCTATTTGTTGTAACCTGTTCTACACATAAGCAGTATTGAAGAGATTCTCCAAAATCTGACCACACATGCTTGTTTAATAGATCTTGTATTGCGGGGTAGTTCTTTACTGAAGGGCAGTATCTGTTCTACAATGTATGGCTTATACACTGGAGAACTGGAAGCCAACATGCTGACAAACTAAATTTGTATTTCAGGTGCTACAAGAAGATTCTCCAGTTTGCTGGCAGCAATCTGACAATGGGATTCTAAACTTAAAAAGTTAACATTTCAGAAACAAAATGTAAAAACTCATTTGCATTAATGTGACATGGTGTTCATGCTTGTGCACACCTGGGACCAGAGTGGAGATAAAAGGAACGAGGCCTGGGAACACATTCTTCAAGCCACTGGGCATGGACAACCAATTTTCGTCTCATTTAAGAATAAGTTTTACCACAGAAATGTAACAGCAAAACCATTCCAAGCCTTATATTAAGCAAAAGACTTCCCAAAAATGCTCAACTAATACAACAAACTGGAAGATTCAAATTAACAGAATGATTTCAAGTATAACAGCTCAACAACAATCATCAGTGTTAGGAAAGTTCTGTGCATTGCTGGAATCTTAGGAAGAATGTTTTATCTGCAGACTGAAAAGCTTGCTAACAGCAGCACAGCAGTAAAATGAAATTCAGGTTATCCTACAAGACAAAAATGACACTATGGTTTGACCACGGAAAGTTTCTACACACAACCAAGGAAAAATAAAGCAATCAACATAATATCACTTCACAGTGTACAAGTTAATATTTATGAAAAGAAGCAAATTTTTTTCATGTAGCCATCTGCAAATGTTGTCCTTTATGAAGCAGAAGACAAGTGTTTTCACGTGGGAGGAATGAGTGAGCAGCTGCATGGGGCTTAGTTGCTGGCTGGGTTAAACCACAACACCCATGAATCAGGAAACTATCCACAGCAAAGTGAAATCCCATCTTTTCCACAGTAGTTGGATACTGAGTAACAGCTTTTTTTAACTATCAATTTAACCACTTGGAAATATATTGCTTGCTTCATGCCAATATTATTTTCAGAGCAAGCTAGTAAAATAGGAGAAATGGCAAAAATAGCTACAGGATTTTTAACTTTTTTTTTTCAAAAAATATGTAATTCTAAGTCCATGTGAAGACCTCCTCAGCTTGACCTAGTAGAGGCTGGCTAAAGAACAACTTCCATCAGCATTACAGAAAACACCAGTACATACTCCAGATGAGCCCAAGTCTTATTCTAACTCAAGTTGAGGCACCAGCCTCATCTTTGCACATGTGTATTATACACTTTGAAGAATGCTTTTCCTTCAGCTCAAAAATGTGATTTACAGTCTGTAGGCATCAGATGACGGTGATCTTCGTTCTAGTCCTGTTTGCCTTCCCGCCACTGTCGAGAACCCTCATTCCACGCTACGTATACAAAGAGAGCAAGTACCACATGAACAGTAACTACAGCAACTATGGCTGCATAGAAATAGCTGTCTCTGTCGGACATTCCTAAGGTACCTGAGAAAATAAAGAAAGAATATTAGTTATCAGGAACACTGAAGTGACAAATCACAATTCTTACTAAAGACCAAAGTTACATTTATCCCTGTACCAAAAGACTGAGCTCAGAAAGGTTCACAGGGAAGAATGCACTGTGATAAAGACCTTGAAACTATTTCTGGAATAAAGCAACACTGCGATTATTGAATATTTAAGAAAAAATACCCTGGTTTTAACAGAAGCCAACAGCTTCAAGTTCTATAGCATTCACTTTCTCTGTTACTATCTCCCAGAACCAACTAAACCTCAACATCCTTTTTTCACAAGTGTAACTACTCTCTTTGTGGGGCAGAAGAATGGCTGTGTGTGTGTTAAATAATGATATAATTTATTTGCTACTTTAACAGAATAAAATGGTAGAATAATATTTAAATTTAGGACTTCTACCTTCTACATTTAGACCGCAAAATAATTAATCACCAGTTAAGCTACATGACTGTGCCTTGAATAAAATAAGCCTTCAAATATCAAAAGACCAAAGTACCAAAATATAATTTCTCTAAATTCATTTAAAAAAACAAAACAACCACCAAAACCAAAAGAACAATAAATCACGTATCACACTGTGCCAAAAGCATCACCCTTCAAACACAAACCCAATGCTATCAGTGCTGACAGATCTTGCCATTAACTGACACAGCAAAGTTAAGGCTCAGCTTACTACATTTCAGGTAAAAAAAAAAATCAAAACCAAACATGTTAAAAAGGATCTTGAAAGCTACTTATCAAGCTTTCAGCTTCAGCCTTCAGAACTACATACAGCAGTGCACACCAAAGGAGAATCAACTTGGAAGAACTCAGTTATATATTCACAAACTGCTCTTAAAAGCAGCTGTGTTCTCCCTCCCTCCTCCCCGCCCCACTTTTCAGGAAGATATTTTTCTCCTGCAGCATTAGGACGTTATTAAAACCTTGCAGAATCAAGGCTAGAACACGGCTGATTTTTAGCAGTTTGACAGAACTGCTCCAAACAAACAGCTAAAAATCATTGTTTGTTTGTTTTGCTTTTTTTTTTTAATTAAATGAAAGCTCTTACAAGACATCACATTCAATATCTGAAACTGAGTATATGACTTAACTGTTTTATATTTACAAATGCAGGTATGATTTAAGAAGCAAAAAATAAATTCAGTAAATAACATTATTGTCTTGACTACCCAATTAGTTTGCAACACCTGCAGGAAACCTGTCCCTGCTGATTCTGACAGAAGCCTGCTGCAGGGTGCAGATACCCTTTAGGTGAGGGGAATGATGCAGTGTATAAACCAGTGTATAACAAACAGCAAATATCAGATAGCAGACCATGATGCACGAAAGGATGCATTGACCATTTATATAATTTTCTCTTCTAATTAGACATTACAAAGTCTTTAGTCTGCATAAGGAAACAAATATTCAAAACAGGAAGGAGAATAAAGATGCTATTAGAGAATTGTACTTTTCCTCTTTTTTTTTTTTTTCAATAGTAATGCTAATTGGCAGAAACAGAATTACCTTCAAATACATAAGCCTTTGATGAAAAATATAGCCCAACAGGTAATGTAATCATTAGAGCTGTGAAGAATAGAAGTGTTCTTAAAGTTGATGTTAATGAACCCTCATTTCTGAAATAAATAAGAAAAGTTACACACAGAAGAAAGTCACAATATATATGCCTGAAACAGGACAAGAACTTGTCCCACACAGAAGCCAATTACTTTTCAAGAGCCAAGTATGTATATCACTTGGAAACAATAAAGACTTCAAGTACACATTTGTTGGCTGCAATAGGGGGGAAAAAAAAAATAAAAATCACAGTATTCAAAACGATGTAATGATTCTGCCAATCAAAGCTCCCAAACAAGATTAAAGACAGTCTTTAGATTTTTCCCTGTTACTGCTTTGCAAGCATTAATAACATGGGGGGGTTACATTAATATGTTTATTATTAGATATTTAATAATTGTGTAATAATACAATATTAGATGCACATGCACTTATATGACAGTATTCTGCATTATAGCTTGCCAAGCTCCCCCTGCCCCCCTTTTTTTGTAGGTTTTCAAATAGCCCTCCAAGCCTAGGCAAAAGGCAAATCCAAATCCTACAGGCTATGATAAAGAGGGAAGTACAAAAAATTACTTCAACAGCTTACTACTGAAAGTTCCTTTTTATTAGTTATTGTTCCTCTATTTAAAATAATTTCTCAGTTTTCCACTGAGAAAACAGGAATAACTGTAGCAATGATCAGAACACAGAGCAAATATGCCAAAACATTAGTAACTTTTCTTCCCTTTACAGAGACCTAAACCTGGATGACCTTGAGCAAGAAAATAACAATGAAGGATTATGTGCTTGGCAATGTCTGCTTGAACTTTATCTGCTAGAATAGGTTTCATATCTGCAAAACACCACATACAGCTTGTTTCTGTGTGTGCTTCCACCAGTTTTCCCTCACTCTGCTTGGCTGACTACATTATTTTATGCTGCAGTAAACACGTAAGCCAAGCAGTACCTTTCTGACTTTCAAAGACTACCAGGTTCAATGTCATGTGTCCTTAAGGCTTTGAAACACAAACATACATAAAAACCAGTTCAAGTCAGAAATACATAATTCTCAAGCCTCCACAGCATTTTTTGTACAAGTAGTTTAAAAAAGTTTTACCAAGACAACATTGTGCCATAGCATATGGCTTGAAAAAGCATTTTATCCTTGACATTTCTTTGAAAAAAATGGAATTGGGAAAAATAAATAATCTCATCCTCTGACAATTATAAAATGAGTTACGTGCAGCCACACAAAGCTTTTATGCTAAAGCAAACAGTACTTTTTGCTGATCACGTACTGGCATACATTTAGGTAGTATACTCCGTGAAAAAAAAAAAAAAACCAAAACAGATATTCAGAATCTTCTCCTTTACTAGAGTTTGCCTCAACGTCTATTGGGAGTGGAAAGCATAACCCCATCCAAACTTTCCTTACGGAAATGAGAAACAATTCTCTATTTAACAGCTACCCACAGAAGAATACGACCAAAATTTGGAACTCCACTGTTGACAGAGATTTTTCTTACACTGACGTACTCTCCTCACTTCCCTACGCATCAAGACCAAATATTCTTGTAAAACCTCGTCCCTAACAGGAAGCCTTTAACCGCAGACCGGCCTCCGCGCTAAGGTCCCAAAGCTGCCCGCGGTTACACAGCACGGCCAAGCCAAAACTAGGGCCTCCTCCACCCCCTGAGGCTCCGCCTGGCCCGAGCTGCCGGTCGCCCCGTCTCGCCAGCGGCGCAGGACGGACAGGCGCTCTTCCCCGGGCGCCCCCCAGAGCTGCACCTCCCCTCCCGGCCTAATGGTACCGGTACCGCAAGCGTTGCCCGCCCGCCGCGGCCTAGCAGACAGCGCTGCCCGCAGCCAGGCTGCGGCCCACCGCCAGGCCCTACCGCTTCTAGGTGTGCCTCTCGGCCCGCCCATCCCTCCCACCCACTCTCCAGTCGCCCGGCCCTCCCCCTCCCCGGGACTTACTGCCTGAAGTCGGACACAGGGAGCGCGTTCAGCGCCGCCGACTCATAACGCTCCATGTCTACCCCGCGTTACCGAAGCTTCTGGGCCGCCGGAAGTCCGGCCGAGGGGCGCGCGCATGCGCACGTCGGGGGGCGGGGGCAGGAGCACCGCGCGCCGCCGTCTCCACGGCAACCGCGAGGTAGCGGGACTCGGCCCGGCCCGGGCCGGGCGGTGGCCGCCGCCGTCGGGACTGGCTGTCGTGCTTGGGTAGTGTTGGAAAAGTAACCCCGCGCCGGCGGGAAACAGCAGCGCAGCCTGTGCCGCTCACGAGCGCTCTCCCGAAGGGAGATGGAAAGCGCCAATGCGTGGCCGACCCGCTCTGCCGCTTGAAGGGACTGGGTGAAGGTCGAGGCGTTCCAGAAAATGGCAGTGGTCTCGGAGACAGGGAAAAAAAAAAATGTATTGAGACGTTTTGATGAACTCACCAGTCCGAAACACTGTAAATGAAGAAACACCGGCAAGGGCAAAGGCGTTCTCTAAACAATGACATCAAGATGGACGCAGGAGAGCAGCCGCCAGTTTCAGCAGAAAGGCCGTGTGTGTGCACGTGGTCCAGGCAGAACTGGTCTTTGTCTGTGCTGCTTGGTGTCTAGATGGCTAAAATTAAGAAGAATCCCCCTCCCCTGAGCCTAGCTGTCAGCAGGGGGCTCTGCTAGCCTGGGGGCCCATAGACCAGCCCGTTATATTCTGTTCGAGCATGGCATTAATTGAAAATAATGATTTCTAATGCTAATTTCTACTGCTGGTGCAAATGCACACCCATAAATACTTAAGCAGGACTTCTGCAGGTGGAATCAATGTATCATGCGGATACATTTCTATGGGGAACTGGCTGATGGACAAAGCCTGGGTTCATCTTTAGGTCAAAACAACTGCTCCACCAACTGGAATTTGATGTGGGGAACGTTGTGAAATGGTTTCATATCTCCAAAAATTTCTGGCTGTCGGAAAGACATAAGGGAAACACAGAAGATGTCATCACCAGAATTGGCAGCTTCCAGAGGAAGTATTTCTTTGGGTATCAGGGTTGCAGCTGTATATTACTGTGTGTAGGAAACTGCAAAGTTCTCTGTATTGTCCTATTAGGAGACAAAAATGAAATTTCTGGTCAAGATCTGAGAGAAACTGTCCCCAACATAACTAACAGGTTTTGCAAAACAGAGACCAAGCACTGGGCCAGATTTCACTCTCCTGTAGCCTGGCTGAGCACTAAGCATTTCCAGGGTGATGCTCTGTATAAGCTATTAACTCATGTTCCTGTTGAAGCTACTCTACTCAAATACTCAACAAGGGATGGACTCAAACCCAGCTTTTCAACAGAAGACCAGAGTGTTACAATATCAGTGCTATGCAATCAGTCTTGTTTGCAGGGGAATTAATTGTACTCAAGGAGCAGCTTTAGCAGGAACACAAAGCACTGCAAGCTTCCAAACAATAGCTCTGGACACCATTTAATTGAACATTACCATTTAATTGAATCACATATATGACAGCAATAACATACATGCCCTTTTTATGGTGAAACCATGTTGCTATCTTAGCACTCAGCCATGCCAGATCTTAATCGCGTGAGTCACTAACTCCACATGACTCTTTCCTCATGTTGTCCTGCAGTGTGTGGGTGTCCAGCACTCCTGCAGCCCAGCACTATGGCCTGCTCCTTGTTGCAGTGCCATATAGGACATGGCTGGGCACAGTGGCCTTTCCCTTCCCTTATGGGCCAGCATAGTATCCTGCTACCTATGACCCTTCATGAGAAGAAATATAAGAGAGTTGTTTTATTTGCAATCAGTAAGATCAGGAAATAAGCACTTTGTTCTCTGTAATTCCTGCTGTGAGTTGCCTCTCAGAGCTTACACTGAATTTCCCTGAATTTCCCTCATCAGGGCTAGAGGCAATGGACACCATACTGCACCAGCAGCTGCCATGTGTAAAGGTGGAAGGAGAGGAGCAACATTGTCTGCAACATTGACTTTCCCCCCTCTGACCGTAAGTAGTGAGGCCTTTTGTTGGTTTTTTTCTCCACTATATATGAGAAAGAAGGTGAATTTTGTTAGAAGCTCCCTTTTTTTTTTTTTTTTCAGCAATGAGCACAGCTCAGCTGGCAGCTCCCTCCTGTTAAGATGCAGCACAGTTCAGACTGTTCAGTGCTTAAGGAGAAAGGTCTGTCTCTCATGCTCACACTTTCACTATAAACAAACCAATTTTATGCTCTTTTTGAATCAGGATAGCCCTCCTCTCATCTGATTCCCCTGCTGCCTGAGGTAGCAAGAGAGAGTTTTTGGGTGCAGAAGGGTGCTGGTGTGGACGGGGTGGTGCCAGTTGGATGGGGATGGAAGGAGAGTTTACTGTCTAACATGAGCTTAAAACTTCAAACTAGTTCTTAAAAACATCTTATTATCTCCAGCTAGACACTCACAAAATCCATCCCAATTGTGCGAGCAGGTTTTATTTATTTATGGATTACTCAGTGAACATAAATAATCTGGCAAAAATCAGTCATAGTTAAGATATAAATCAGATGGCTGGAAAATATAAATGTAGTTTGGTGAACATTCAATCACTAGGTACATGACATTCTTTCCACCTCTGGTTTGACTTTCCTGTTTGTTTCCTCAGTAGGAAAAACAATGACTTAAGACAGCTTAATAACAAAACGAGGAAACATAAAAGCCTCACATCATATAAACTTGCCATAAAGATGCTTATCAGTCATTCAAAATCAGCAAATCACTCAAGGCTTAACAGCCCAAGTAATTAAATTTTATTATAAAATTACTTCATATCTCATCACACTGATGCTTTCATCTACTGGACTAACAATGATTTTGCTGAATTATTTCCTGCATGTGAATTTCCATGCATCTCAATTTATCTGAGACCAAAAACCTGTTATTCTGAAGCATTGTCCTCAACAACAGTCACCAGGGGATGCTTGAAGAATATAGAAAATAAAGCCTGTGGTCCCTGTGAACCACCTTGCAGCCTGCCTGTAAGAGATTATAAAAGCAACATGACAACACAATTCGCTGTGTACCTGCTGAACTCGGTTGACTTGGGCTCCTTTGGTGTGGGGAGCCCATTTTGAAATTCAGGCTGAGAACAGAGCCTGTGTGGACCCTGTGCTCTGCCCCAGCTCCTCCGGGGGTCTGCATCTCAGCAAGGGTGCAGGGTAGCAAGGAAGGTGCCTTCTGGAGCAATACCATCTAGTGGCAGATGGAGAAAAAGAATCCCCCCAACATGTGTGGAGGTGGAAAGGTGAAAACTGAACAGATAATATCTAAAAACAAAACCCCCCGCTTGTGAATTTTTTTTTTTTTTTCTCCAAGGTTTATTTCCATGGTAATGTATCAAAAAGGAAGATATAAACCACAGGATTGGAAGAGGAGCTGGAGTGGGAAAGCGGCCATGGTTACTGAGGCCAGTAACAGGCTCAGGTTACAAGACCTGATCTTGCAGAAGTGCCAAGCGACCCCAATAGTCTGGCTTTGGAAATCAGATTTCCCAGCATCAAACAAGCAGCGAGTGCTATGAAGCATTGACTTTGAAGCTGTTAACCACTTCACAGAATCACAGAATGTCAGGGGCCGGAAGGGACCTCGGAAGATCATCGAGTCCAACCCCCCTCCCAGAGCAGGATCCGCTAGACCAGATCACACAGGAACATGTCCAGGTGGGTTTGGAATATCTCCAGAGAAGGAGACTCCACAACCTCCCCGGGCAGCCTGTTCCAGTGGTCCACTTGCTTAGGATTAGTAAATATTTGTACATGGTTATTGCTTAGCCCCAGAGGAGAGAGTTTGCTGTGGATTGGGGAAAGATGTATAACATTTGTGACTGAGATCACAGTGTGGAGGCACAATTCCTATGTAAGAGAGCTTGTATTTGTAGGGAGTGATAATGTCTTTTATTACACCATCTGATAAAACTTGAGCAAATGAAGAGAATTCTAGGGGCTGTCTCTCTTTTGCTAAATAAAAAGGACTCCTGTGCTGGAACACTGGCCATTTATTCCAGTGATGTCAGTTGATCTAATTAAAGATCTTCCAAGCCCTTTCTCTTTCAGTTTCTTGATGGTCTTGGCTCCAGCAATTCTATAAATAGTTTCTATGTATCAGTTTTATAAACTTCTACATCCCAGAAAGAAAAAGATACGTTACACAAAAGGTGAACTAAATAGATTGGCTAACTCTTCCTGATACTCCAGGCCAAAAGCCCAACTTTTCAGTACAAAGCATAGAACATGTGGCATAGTTGGCAACCAGCTTCTGTGGAAGTAGAACCAGTAACATTCACAGAATCACAGAATGGTTTGGGTTGGAAAAGACCTTTCAAGGTCATCTAGTCCAGCCCCCCTGCAGGGAGCAGGGACATCTGCAACTAGAGCAGGTTGCTCAGAGCCCTGACCAACATCACCTGGAATAGTTCCAGGGATGGGGCATCTACCACCTTTCTGGGCAAACTGGGCCAGGGTCTCGCAACCCTCAGTGTAAAAAATGTCTTCCTTTTCTCTAGTCTAAACCTCTCTCTTTTTGTTTAAAAGCATCACCCCTTGTCTTATCACAACAGGCCCTGCTAAAAAGTCTGTCCCCATCTTCCTGACAGGCC
>JANHGN010005848.1:426-15928 GCA_024605025.1 Megaceryle maxima | reverse complement strand
AAAGAAAGAAAGAGAGAAAGAAAGAAAGAAAGAAAGAAAGAAAGAAAGAAAGAAAGAAAGAAAGAAAGAAAGAAAGAGGAAGATATTGTTATTGCTGTCATACTTAGTAATTTTGCTTTCTGTTCACATATCATAGCACGTCTTCCTCAAAAATGACAAAAAAAAAAAACCCGAGAAAGAAGATGAGTGAGTCTGGCTTGGCCGAATTCAAACAACAGCTGTTGGGTTTCAATCCATAATTCGCCTTGTTATGTATCTGAGATGTATTTTCTTATTTAAACGTGTTCCTCTTGTTGCTTCATTCCTGCTGCAAACCCTCCTGTGGCCCTGTCCCAAGAAGGGAAGCCACACTGAAGCCTGACTGTGACACTTTCAGGGCTGTTTCGGGGTAAAGTAAGAGAGAACAGTTCCTGGCACATCACAAAGAGGTGCAGAGGCAGTTCTGGCTCTCATGGAAACTCTGCACCAGATTACAGGACAGAGGATGTTTTTTCTCCTCTTCTGTTTGTAGCAGAGATGTTTCTCTTGCTGAATAAACAGTAATTGCAGAGCTGAGGAGTGATGTTCTTTAGTCAGTGGGAAAGAAGAAAGTAAAAATAGTCACTGCCTGATGGATTGAGTCAAACCCCAGCTACCCCAGCTGCAAACCTGATGTAGTTGTGTAGGAGAGATGGTGTTTTTTACTTGGACGATGTGACAGCAATCAGAAAAAAAAAAAAAAAAGGAAAAAAAAATATCTTATTTGTAAAGAAAAGCTTCAAACTGGATGTCTTTCTCTGGGAAGGGTTTATGGATGTAGGGTTTTCAGAGCTTTTTGTCCAGGGAACAGTGAATGCAAATTTTTTAAACTCAATTTACAAGGGGAAAAAAAAAAAAAAATCTATGTGTCAGCTACTCTGCTCCTTAAGTCAGAAAAAAATAGAGCACTGACTGTTAATGATGTTCATGAAACTGCTTTTCTTCCTTTCTGTAGCACTTTCCTCTAAATGCCTTTATGGGCGTGAGGAACAAATCCAACACACATTTTGTTGCTTCCCATACCTTCAGGCAGGGCCATCCCTCCAGGAGACAGGGTAAAGTCCAGGGGAGGTAAGGAGAGGTGCAAAGGAGCCTGTGAGGAGGTTGAGCTATTTAGCTGAATAAATAATTGCCTAAAAGTAGGACACAGGATAAAAGGCATGAATCTATTTAAGTGTAGTTTGTAAAACAGAACTAGTTTATGTCCCTTGTTGAATTAATGATGTCCAGTGAATACCCAGGGAGCTAGGCTGAGGCTACCACTGCAGATGAAATAAAGGTCTGATTAAGGATCTGTTTTAAAGAAAAAACAAAACAAAATAAGGGAAAGGCTCCTCTTCACCTCTGCTGGGCTTGGATCAAGCCCCAGATAAATTATCTCCATGTCCATGCTACGTATAGAATTCCCACATGTCCTCAGGTAGGCACACCAAAGGTGGGGTTTTTTTTCAGCTGATGAAATGTGTTTACAGAATAACTCTTTTAAGCATGTGCATCACACAGTTATGGAATGTTCTACCACAACCACATGTTCTACACATGCCTTAGCATGGATTCCAGCCCTTCAGGCAAGTTCAACACAAACCAAACACTGTGGATGGTATTTCACAGAATCACAGAATACCAGGTTGGATGGGACCTCAAGGATCATCTGGTCCAATCTTCCCTGGCAGAAGCCCGGTCTGTACAAGCTGGCCCAGCTCCTGTCCAGCTGAGCCTTAAGTGTCCAGTGTTGGGGTCTCCACCCCTTCCTGGGGAGATGATTCCAATGGCTGATTGTCCTTGTTGTGAACAGTTTTCCTCTTGTGCCCAGTCACAATCTCCCAGCAGTACCAGGTACCCATTGCCCCTTGTCTTTTCCATGTGACTTCTTGTAAAAAGGGAGTTTCCATCTTTTTTGTAGCCACCTTTTAAATACTGGAACATGGTGATAAGATCTCACCCTAAGCCTTCTTTTCTTCAGGCTGAATAAACCCAGTTCTCAGCCTTTCCTCATAGAGCAGCTTCCCAGTTCTTGGATCATCTTTGCACCCCCTGGAGCCTGTCCACAGCTTTTTTTTGTACAGGGAGGACTGAAACCAAACACGGTGTTCCAGGTGCGGCCCAACCAGCACTGGGCACTCAAAAGAATCCCAAAGAATTGTGCTGGGCTTTAGCAACTGGGAAAGGGTCAGATAGATCCCTTAGAAATACGTCTATAAGCTACAAAACTGTGATGAACATCTTGGGGTGTGAAATATTCCATGGACAAAATTATGGGTGGTTCCTCCATCCATTCATTTCAGGAAATGCAGTGTATAAATAGCAAATATTAGCCTGGTTCTGCTTCTGTAGCCAAAATATAGACATTGGGATGGCAAGACATTGCCAGTGAAGCCTGTCCTTGCCAACAGATGAGGACATTCCAGCATCTGAATTTTTTGCTGACTGGGATTTATTATTTGGTGACGTATGGAGCTTGGAGATGAGTCAGGAAATGCCACGTGGCTTTTTGCTACAGCAAGGCTAGAAGCAGCAGACTGCAGTTCAGAAGAGGGGAGCTGGCAGAAAGGTTGTGCAAAGAAGGATTCTAGTCGATGGGGAGGAGACCTGGCCCAAGGTCAGAAGGTGTCTCATGAATATTCCTGTGCTTTTGGTTAATGCAGCAGAATTTTCTTTCTGTTGCCCTCCAGAACTGTTCTTCAAAAGGAATCGGATACTTTATGCAAGATGTTCAGAGACTACAGTTTTGCTAGAGAATCTCTTTGCAAATATATCCTTATTTAAAGAAAAGAATAAAATAATTCGGCTATCTTTCAGCCTAAATTCACATTTTTTTTTCTGCACAGAGCATTATTTTATTTAATGATAGCCTTAAATGTATCTACTGAAGAGTTAAAGAGTCATATTTTGAATTGATAACTAAAATGGTTATATTCTCCTTGGTATTTGTCTTAATTGATATATAAGGTTTGTGTGGCAAGGTTTTAGCAGCGGGGTGGGTGCAAGGGTGGCTTCTCTGACAAGCTGCTAGAGGATTCCCTCATGACTGATGGAGTCAATGGCAGACAGCTCCAAGATGAGCCTGCTCATGGATGAAAAAAACCTACACTGCACCACAACAACTGTAGCCAAAAAGAGGAGTGAGAATATGTAAAACAACTCTGCAGACACCAAGGTCAGTGAGAAAAGAGGGGGAGGAGGTGGTCCAGGCACTGGAGCAGAGATTCCCCTGCTGCCTGTGGTTAAGACCATGGCGAGGCAGGTTGTTCCCTAGAGCCCATGGAGGTCCATGGTGGAGCAGATCCACCTGCAGCCTGTGGAGGATCCCACGATGGGAGCAGGTAGATGTGCCTGAAGGAGGCTTTGACCCTGTGGAAAGCCTGCACTGGAGCAGGGTCCTGGGAGGAGATCTGGAGAGAGGAGACTACACCCTGTGGAAGGGACTCAAGACTGGAGCAGCTGTGAAGAACTGCAGCCCATGGGAAGGACTCATGTTGGAGAAGTTCATGGAGGACTGTCTCTCATGGGCAGGACTGTCTCTCGTGGAAGGGACCCCAGGCCAGAGCAGAAGAAGAGGGTGAGGAGTCCTCTCCCTGAGGTGGAAGAGGCAGCAGAGACAACATGTGATGAACTGACTACAACCCCCCTACCCTCTCCCCTTGCACCACTCAAGGGGAGGAGGCAGAGAAGAAGGTGGGGGTGGCAGGAAGGTGGTTTAAGATTTAGTTTTTATTTCTCATTACCCTTCTCTGATTTTATTGGTAACAAACCAATTTCCCCAGGTCAAGTCAGGTTTGCTGGTGATGGTAACTGGTGAGTGATCTCTCCCTGCCCTTATCTCAACCCGCAAGCCTTTCATTTTATCTTCTCTCCCCTGTCCAGCTGAGGAGGGGAGAGAGAGAGTAGCTTTGGTGGGCACTTGGTGTCCAGCCAGGGTCAACCCACCACACTTGTGCAAAACAGGTAATCAGATTTCCCTTGAGGTTTTTCACGTATGACGAGAGCTGTTTCAACTCAGTGAGACTCCTGGCAGATGAATCATAGAAATTAATTGCAATATATTCTTATCCTCACAAAAAGAGAGGTTTAGTTGGTGTGCTGATTTGCCCTTTCAATCTCAAGTTGATAGTCTGCCAAAAAAGCCCTGGCCACCTTCAATCCTCTCACTTCAGAGACTCTCAATGACACTTTGCAGTTGACTTCTGTTTGTCACTCAGAGCGAAGATGATAACTTAGTGAATTCTCAAATGTGAAATCAGTGTGTCAGATCTGGGTAATTTAGATGTGGCCAGAAAGCCTCAGGCTCAAAAATGTCCAATAAATTCTGGCTTTTCAGTGGGTAGACCAGAGCCATCTTTTGTTTCAGCTTTGTCATCTCACCACAGGAGAAGCACACTGTCATTTGTCCACGATGACTGTAATTAACACCTCAGCTCCCAGTTCAGTCTTTGGAGGATTGCAACTGGATAATTCATCCACTAAGAAAATCACGTATCTACTTATCCAAAAAGACACTACAGCTCGGTGCCATCAGGCGTTTGTTTGTATTCTCTGGAATGAATTTTTAGGTTGATCTTTGACTAAGTGACTTGTTAAGTGATTCATCTTCATTTTCCTGGTTGCTAACGTGTGCGTTCTACCCCTTTTTTTCTTAATGCCTATAAATTACTTGATTGCTGGGGGAAAGAAGTATAAAGGCACAATAATGAGTCTCTTTTTCTTAAAACAAAAAAAAAAATCCCCACATTTTCTACAATCAAAATAATGTGCTGAAGTCTCTGCTAAAATGACCCCTGAACTGTATAACGAAGTCGTACAAAACAAGAAGAGCTCATAAATGGGAGAGACCATCCCTAGAGAGATTAACCACCTTTGAGATACCATTCTGAATGATCAGATATGTGAACAACAACAGTGATGATACAAATATCTGTATTTCTGCTTCACATCCACAATTAACAGTGCAGCAAATAACTTGTTGCAACCTTATTACTGTGCGTAGAACCAATGGGAGGCAAATGACAATAGTTGTTGGATGGGAACAATATCACTGGAAAAGGGTTTCCAGCTTTAATGTGTGTTTTAGCACTTCTGTATCAACGATCACCACAGGAAGGGTTTTATGTGAGAAACGAGCAGATGGCATCATGAAAAGCATCTCTTCTGCTGTTGGGTTTGTATAATGCCCTACTCATCTGTTTCCGTTGGGTGCATAATGTGCTCTTCAGCTATTTGATATCTGGATTTCCCCTTTGATCCTTTCAAACCTGACAGTGATACAGCAAAAAAAAAAAAAAAAAAAAAAAATTGATACCTTGGGAGTGAAGAAAAAAAAAAGAAACAGAACAGGAGAAGTTAGAACTGCTGGAGAGAGGAGGGATCCTTAGGGAGCTGCTCTGAGAGGAACAGTGTTGCAGAAGCATTCAAACCATGCAGCTCCAGCTGCAAGACTCTTCCAAAGAGGGTTAAGGGGTGAGTAGGATGATGTGGTGTTTTAATAATCTAATTGTACCTGTTCCTGAAACAGTTGATTAAGCTGCATGTCCAGCAAGATGGTTATGGAATCATTATTTCCACAGTAGTGCCAGTTTGCAAAAGAAAACACTCCACTCCATGCCCCTGACTCCCAGCAGGACATGGAGGGGCTGGAGCGTGGCCAGAGAAGGGCAACGGAGCTGGGGAAGGGGCTGAAGCACAAGTCTGGTGAGGAGCAGATGAGGGACCAGGGTTTGTTGAGCCTGGAGAGAAGGAGGCTCAGGGGAGACCTTCTGGCTCTGACAGCTCCTGACAGGAGGCTGGAGCCAGGGGGGGTCGGGCTCTGCTTCCAAGGAACAAGCGACAGGACAAGAGGAACCGGTCTCAAGTTGCTCCAGGGGAGATTTAGGTTGGACATGAGGAAAAATGTCTACCCCAAAAGGGTTGTCCAGGGCTGTCCCAGGCTGCTCAGCGCAGGGGTGGAGTCCCCGTGATCCAAGCCCCCCGTGGAGCTGTGGTGCTGAGGGCCATGGGTCAGTGGTGCCCTGGCACTGTTGGCCAACAGTTGGACGGAATGATCTTGTAGGTCTTTCCCAACCAGAACAATTCTATGATTCTGTGATTCTAGCTGTCCCAAAGAAACCCAGAGCAAACAAGAATATTGTTGAAGAAGCAGGAAAAAAAAAAAATAGCAGTGGATATTTAAGAACAGTGAAACCTCCTTATTATTAAGCCCTAAAACTCACACCACGTTGGACTAAGACTGGCAGAACAGGTGAGTCTGCTCTGGTTACTACTCTCTTCAAATGTTTACTAGGTTAAAACAATCAACATCTTAAGATGACCACATAGCAACACTTGTGAAAATTAACTTTACAGAACTACTGCAAGAATATCTAAGCAAAGAGAGTTCAGTCTGTGAGTGCAGACATGTGATACCTGACCTCAAGTTATGCAACCAGCAGTGGATATTATTATGCATGATAATGTTACTTGTTGGAGACAGTGGCTTAAATATTTCTCCAGGAAATGTTGTAGTGGTTTTTGCCACCGAGTGGAACGGAGGGATGTAAATCTAAGCTTAAACAAAAGGGGGAAAATAAAAATGATGGATTGCGAGGCGCGTTGATCTCCGTCAATAAAAAATACTCGCTGAAGCAACAACTGAGATGAAGAGAAACAGAAGAAAAAAGTAGTGGGTGTCACAATACCTTCCTTCAAGTGTTTAACGCAGGCACCTACACGTGAGCTAGTTGGCTGACCACCTCTTACAGTACAGGAGAGAAATAAGCACTTCTAGAGCAGCTTTTGTCTCAGCCTAATTTAGATCCATGCATTCGAGTTGTTTACAGAGGTGAGAAATAATCCCACCCTTGATGGTTATCTTCTTTGTATCTGCAGAATCTCATTTATGGTGATTCAACGAGATTTATGCACCCACGCAACTAAGGCAGAAAGGATTCTACTCTTTTGGTTTCAGCAATCATGCAAACATTGATGCTAAGCTCAGGGTATGAGCTGGACAAATGGACAACAGAAGGGAGAAGAAATGTGTTTACAATGATCCGCTCAAATGGCTGATCTATGTGGAATGGAATGGAATGGCATGGAATGGAATAGAATGGAATAGCATGGGATGGAATAGCATGGAATGGAATGGAATGACATGGAATGGAAAGGGATGGAATGGGATGGAGTGGAATGGAATGGAATGGAATAGAATGGCATGGAATGGAATGAAATAGCATGGAATTGAATGGAAAGGAATAGCATGGGATGGAATGGCGTGGGATGGAAAGGAATGGAATGAAATGGAATAGAATAGAATGGAATAGCATGGAATGGAATGGAATGGGATGGAATGGCATGGAATGGAATGAAATGGAATGGAATGGCATGGGATGGGATGGGATGGAATGGAAAGGGATGGAATGGGATGGAATGGCATGGAATGGAAAGGAATGGGATGAAATAGTATGGAATAGAATGGAATAACATGGAATGGAATGAAATAGAATGGGATGGAATGGAATGGCATGGAATGGAAAGGAACGGAATGAAATAGCATGGAATGGAATGGAAATCAAGGCATTTTCCAGGACAGCCAGTTGCCCAGAGAAGGAGCAAAGCCATGAAGACTTAACAGAGAGAAATACAAATTCTAGAGACCCAGCAACATAATTCAAAAATGATCTGCCAGATTTTAATCTCAAGCTTACTGGTTCAAAAATACCACCGTGTTAATTGTACTGAGCAGTGAACTCTACAGGAATAGAAAGTAGTTTTCCATCATTTGAGCAGGAAAGAAAAAAAAAAAAGAAAAAAGAAAAAAGAATTAATAAAGTCAGTGATATTTATTTGCTTTAAAATGATCTATTCCTGTGTCATCAAGCTTTATTCATGAAGTCCCCATTGTCCAGATGATGCCCCCAGTCAGTGTTATCCGTCATGTTTCACATTACTCTGTAATTTTCTTCTCTGGTTAACCAAAGAGCACATTCCAGAGTTATCATTATTATGCACATTATGCAGCTTCCTTAGACCAGTACAAATAGCAGTAAATGCCACTAAATTCAGAGCAGTTCTTTTGCTGTAAAAGCAGTGTGAAAAATTACTGTGAAATTAGAAGCAGTTTATTCAACCGAGCGGACAACGTGCGGCGTACTCCTTTCTTGGGTCTTGTGTGCATTTGTGAATCAATGCAATCGTGGGAAAGGAAGAGAGATTCTATTCCAACTTTTATGTTGTTTGTAGAATAAATGACTTAATCGAACTTCAGCCATCTAATAGTTAGACATCCAGACTGCTCAATTCAAGACAGTATCAGCCATCCAGACTGTTTCAATAACCATCAAACAGCTCAGCTTTCTCATCCTAGCTGCTCCAAGTACCTGTCCTGAGATTGAAGAATGATCCTCTGGAGGTTTCCACTGCTATTAAAGCTAGATTGGACAACAAGCTTTGACTAACCTTTAAAGGGTTGAAATGAAGTGAGAGAAGTCTCTCTTAGAGGGCTGGAACACCTCTCCTATGAAGGCAGGCTGAGAGAGTTGGAAGTGTTCAGCCTGGAGAAAAGAAGGCTCCAAGGAGACCTTAGTGCAGCCTTTCAGTACTTCAAAAGGCTCTACAAGAAAGCTGGGGAGGGAGTTTTTACAAGGGCTTGTAGTGATGAGATGAGGGGTGATGGCTGCAAACTGGAAGAGGGGAGATTTACATTAGAAATTAAGAAGTTCCTCACTCTGAGGGTGGTGAGACCCTGGCACAGGCTGCCCAGGGAAGCTGTGGATGCTCCATCACTGGGTGTGTTCAAGACCAGGCTGGATGGGGCTCTGAGCAACCTGCTCTAGCAGGAGGTGTTCCATGCCCATCATTTCCAGGGATGAGGTGTCCACAACTTCTCTGGGCAACCCGTTCCAGCGTCTCACCACCCTCAAGGTAAATGATCCTCTTCCAGAAACGTCCTCCCAGAGATGGATGGCAGCTGGCTCCAGAGACAAGCTGGAAATCTTAAAGCCTAGAGATCATCACAACATGCCTGAAGCCTATTGTAGATAGAGGGGAACAGCAGCCAAAGAGGTGACAAGCAGAGTATTGTTGCCTCACTGAAGAACATGGTGCCAGTTACAGTACTTTCAAGGAGAAGATTTCTTAACTCGGGCCGAGTTAAAAAGTGAAATGAAGCATTTTATGAACAACAATTTCCTCCAGATTAGGCATTTTGATGCTTAGCACGAGAAAGGACCGAATGTAACCCCCACTGCTTGCTGGTAAGAACTGTGCAATCTAATTTTTTAAGATAATCAAGCTTACGTTGTTTTTACAGTAGCTTATACTGCACATATGACAACATTTCTTCATTTCTCAGGGCCCTGCAGCTCAGCAAAAGCTTTCTGAGCATTTAGTTGCAAGTTAATTTATATTTCAGAGCGCGACTGTGGATTCATGAAATACTTAAATCATCTGCAGTGGAGCAAGAACGAGTTTTGCTTTCTCTGCCAGATGCCTTCGGAGAGCACTGCTGGTACTCAAACAGCACAACTGTTCTCAGGGAGATTTCTTTGGCTAGGCAAAAAAGATCTTACGATGGCACCTGAACACTTCCACCACCACTCTGCTCCTCTCAGTTCCCAACATCCACCTCCTCACCGGATCATCCTTAACAGCTTTAGCAGCATCTTTTCTTAGCCACCAAAATTAATATTTCAAGTAGGCTCTTGGCCTGCTGTTTGCACGTGGTTGGCCGGGTGAGCGCCAAGGCCACCGATGAAACACATGCATTTTTGAAGGCTTGAGTGCCTGAAGACCAGATTTGAGGCTTTCCACACCAATTCAGCTGCTTGCCATGTAGTGATGGTGACAAGTTCATTGTCCCTGCCCCACACACCGTCTCTCTGCGGTCTGTTTCCAAAAGCAACAAGGTACAGACAACACCTTCCACTGGCTACTGCTCACCATTAACAAGCAGATTGCACACTGGTAAAATTCACCCCACAGGCTCATTCCTTGGCTGGTGCTATCTTGCCGTAAGGTTTTTGTTAGGACAATAAAGTAGCCACCATCAGCTCTTTTCAAAATAAGCCTCCTGAGTGCCAGAGGAGGGTCTCAATAATGACAATTTCTGACACAAAAGTTGGTGCTGGCGTTTGGGCTCAATGTCCCTGCAGAAGATGGGAGGGATCTGCTGACCCCAGAGAACCTGAAGGAATTGTGTTTCTCTACAGTTACCTGACACGTTTATCAGTAGGATTTTGCATTCACTGCTTCACAGCAGTAGCTTTTCAGGGTGAAAATGGCATTTGGAAAAATTACTGTTATCATGAAGTCATTGACTTGGCTTGGCTTCTGTGAATTGAAACCTGCCAAAATCAAAGACCGGGACAAGTGACAGTTTGCTAATGGTTGGCAGAAATACCTTAATTCTCCTATCCAGTCACCTAATTCTTTCCTCCACCTCTCCAAGGAGTGCTGTTCATCATAAACTATCAATATTTTTTTCTTATTTTCATTCATCTTTTCAGTCACCTCCACATCTTGCTTTATATGTATTTCTGGCAGCAGACACTTCAGAGTCTGGGTTGTTTAAAAAAGCCTCTTTTTTTTTTTTTCACAGTTGACTATAACATGCCTCTGGCTCTTTGGTTCTTTATTTTTAACTTATTTTTGATCACATTGAGTGAAACATGAGTTATTTCTAGTTTTTCCTGCTACATAGATGAAGGTTTAGCAATTTTCTTTTCAGACACGATATTGTTGCTGATTACAATAAAGCCTAGCAGCAACAAGTTGAATTTTCTGTTTTGGCTGTAAATTCACATCAATCTCTCTTAACTGCTACTTCTGAGGACTGGGACAGGGTTTGGTTGAGGACAACTCAGCTGACGTGGGAGTCGGCTGGGCTTAACATCAGGTTGAGTACAGGGTACAAGAGTGAGAGAGGCATCCCCTCTGGCAAAGTTCTTCAAGACATGATGAGCCAGTAAAATTAGCTCATTTCTGCTCCTCTTGAAGGGTACTAACACAGCATGACATGCCAGAGCTTTGCCAGTCCACCCATGCTGCAGGGTCCCTGCGTGAGATAAGAGCAGTAAATAAGTGATATTAGGGGATGCCTTTGGCATCATCCTTCCTTCCTGCATCGCTCCTATCTCCAGTCCCATCACTTTACACACAAGCCTTGCAGAGAGTCCAGCTGAGATCTAACACGGCCAAAAATGCACAAGATACTCCCTTTGTGTTTTATATTGACATTAGGTCTGGCTTTCATTGAAAGTCTCCTAAATCAGTTAAATCTCAAACAAGCTTTCTCCTGAGACTGAGGGAACACCTTGCTCCTGCACACCAAGCACCATCAAGCTGCACAGTCCTTTGTGCTTGTCCTGGTTTGAGCCAGAACAGCACTAATTCTGGTCAGTGCTCTCCCTTCCCAGCTCAGCCTCTCCTCAGCCCCTGCACTCTCTGAAGTTCACAGCACATTTTCTCAGCCGGTCTCTGCTTCCAGCAGTGACAACGCTCCCTGGTCAGAGTCACTGCCAAGGGCTGGGCAGAAAGGCTCTTGCTTTGGCTTGCTCCTCTGCAGACCAAGGTCACTGCTCAATCTTGTGCCCCTCGTTGGGGTGCAGTGAGTAGGAGGTGACACCTGAGGGGAGGAGCAGCCAGGACAGGTGACCACAAACTGACCATCAAGGAATTCCATCCCATGTACAACATATTCAGTATAAAGCTGAGTGACTTACAAAATCTAATGAAGCTGCCATCCAGCCAGTTAAACCCACAAACCACCGTGGATCGGAGGGAGCACAGTCTGTCTCTATTTGCAAACAATGTATCCTCAGACAGACGAACCTGAGAGAGGGTCTCCAGCTCCATGGTTGGGAGCTGGGGCAGAGGATGACAAGCGTAGCAGCAGTTTGGAGGAATCAGCAGCACTGATGGCCAACAGCCTCAGCAAAGCCTGGAGATAAAACTGCACCTTCCCACCCTTACAACAGGGACAAAGTGTCTTTGCTGTCCAGAAGCTGCATATGTTCTCCTTAAAAAAGACAGACAGCTTATTCTGACACCCACGATATATCCATTTCCTCTGCAAACAGCTCTGTTCTGGAAAGGAGGAAAGGAGGAAAATTTCCTTTACCCCTGGGGGAAATGGTGCCCTACTTCTCTCTAATGGCATCCTCAGAAATGCAGGCAGTAGCAATCACCCTTCTGAGGAAGACAGAGGTGTTTGTAGGGCTCTGCTTCCAATGTCCAAACATCTACGTGTTAAAGGGCAGGGCTATCAGGAAGCACTCAGCAGCTGCCTTCCCCTTGAAGTCAGTCATTCAGAGAATCTCAGGCCTGATTCTCCTCCAGCAATTTGTGGTGCTGCTGCTTTTTTTTCTGGAGCTGGAGGCACCAATAAGTACAGCAGAATTGCAGCGTGCCAAGGAGTGCTAACGAGAGGAAGGTAATGAGAGGTCTTCTGCTGTGAGAGAATCTCCTTTCTTTACAAAATAAAAATCAGTATTTTTTTCCCTCAGCAACTTATTCTAATAAACGATTCTCCAGGCTACACCTTTTGTGGAAGTGCCTCCCTATGTAATGTGTTTGCATCATCCTACACCCCATGAGACAGCAATTTCAGCTGACATTTGTGTGGTGTAACATTTTGCTTGCTTCCTTGACATCTCTGTCTTTGCTTGGTCATGAAGGTTTGATTTTTAGCCTGTCTCCCTAACCATGCCCATTTGTTCCAAAAACTTGGCCGACTTTTTCTTCTGTTACAACTTCCACGTGGCTCAACCAGATCCTAAGATGCTAAGGGTCTGATCCTGCAAGTCCTACAAATTCATTTACAAATACGGTCTGTTTTCTTCCATTAGCATGTCCCCACATGGCATACCCAGGCATCTTCTGAAGTGCTATAAATCAAATTTTAAATATTCAAATATACGTCATATACCTTCTTGTTTCAGGATTTCCACTTGGTAAGATGTTGTGTTGCCAGAAAACGAGCTCCATTTGGCCCATCTTGCAACAACACAATTTCATATTCAGCAGGTCAAACTGTTTATAATGGTCAGAGCATGAGTAATCAAATATATGTTTCTTCATGGAGCTTGAGTGACTCTATTTTACCTTTTTCTTTCCTCAGTACTCGTGACACAGAGCGGTTCAATTATAGGCAAACTGCCAAAGTCATGGTTGGGTGCATTGACTCAGGAATCTAGTCCTTTCAAAGAGAAGCTGGAAAGTGAACGTCTCGTGTATGCACTTCACCATCATTAACATCTACCAGACGTGCCTTCGTTTATATGCAGCATCACCAAGTCAGCCTCTCACCTTGCTCAAATAAATTCAGCAGCTCTATTAGCTTTGCATTACACCCAGCTTTATTTCCCAGAACTCTACAGCAGTTCAAGTTTTACTTTCATTTCTTCTTAGGTGTCATCAAAGTGTTGCATTTTCCTTGATGAGTTTTATCTCTTTTTGAACAAATATTGTAACTAAAGAGCCATAAGAGCTTGAACTATAAATACACGATAATATCACCTTACATTTTCATGTCTGGGATTGAGGGATACAAAACTCTCTTCTAGCTATTTTTTCCCCCAGTGTCACAAGAGGTTTTTTTTTTTTTTTTTTTTTTTTTTTTCTTAAATAAAAATAATATTTATGAGGACTTCTTGTTTGGTTATTGCTTTATTTGGTGAGTTTATTTTGTATTCTTTTTAGTTGAGAGAACTGGAACTTTTCATGATGTTCCCAATCCAAAAGCCACATTGTTAATACTTTCCAAAGAAGGAATTTTCCTGCCTGTTTAGCTGTTTCTGCAGATTTTCAAACCAGAAGACTGTTTAAATTTAAAATTTAGGCAAATGATCCTAGATAGACAGTGACACCCTAACAGACTACAAATATATCCACTTAGAAAGGCAGGCACGTGGGCCTGAAAGATTAAAAGATTTGCTTTTATTAAAACAAGTCTTCCATGAAGGACACAAGAGCATTATTTTATTTATTTTTTTTTTTAACACAGATACCTCTAATCTCCTAAAAATCTTTGGATGAAAAGCCATCCATGCTACTTTAATTTCATCAAAGAAAATTTTATCAGCAGCCTTCAGAGACCTCTCAGGAGAGGATGGCCATTGAAATAGGGTCAAGGAGGAGGAGAGAAATTATTCAAGTATGGTGTTAACAAGAATACCTTTGTTTTCTAAGGAGTCCAGTCTCTTCACAACCTTAAAATTTTGCAGAGAGGTGATTGTAGTAATTACTGGAACTATGACTGCCTAGAAATAGAGTAGGTCAAAGAGGCTTCCTTGAGTAAGCAACTGGAGCGACTGCCAACGTGGTAAATTGCTCTACTGAAATGTCAATGAATTATTCAACAAAATACCTTTTCTCTCATCTCTTTGTGGCTTTTCTTCTCCTTTCCCCTGATAATAAGCCAACACACAAGTTCCTGGAGATACTATTTATACTGTTTCCAGGAAACAAAGGTTTGCTAAGCTTTGTACTGATGAATACAAGGAAATACAGTCACTGTCCAGAGAGCTGCTCCTGGTCCTGTTCACTCGCTATGAGCCAAAAAGAAGAACTGCAGATAAAAGGGACAGGGGTTTAAGCTTGACCACGGGGCTGGGCAGTTGAAGGAGGACTAAGGGAAGTATCTATTTTATGAGAAATCTAATTTCTGCACCATTTGAGAGATCGGGGGTCGGGAGATATTTCAGTGAGTAGGAGATGCTACCTCCAATCTCCTGGGCTCTCTCAGAGGTATGATCAAAGGAGGACATGTTCTTCTCCATAGAGAAAGGAAAAGTAAATTTGTGTATCTCAGACCCCACAAGACTTGAAAGAAAAAAAAAAAAAAAACAGAATGAAAGAAAGAAACTTGAAAGAAAAAACAGAAAGAAAAAAAACAGAAAGAAAAAACCAGAATTCTGCCTGAGCCAGACCTGGGCTTTAATACTAAACAAGGAGCTGTGGGGATTTATGAGTTCAGAAAATAAATGTTTAATTGTCATCTGGGCAACGGGTAGAGAAGAGGAAGGAAGACACTAACTCATGAGAAAGGAGAATATAGTTTGGGATTAAGGGAAAGAAAAAGATTGCACTCTAATGCTAGAGCTGCAAATCCTTTAGTAGATTAAATAGAAATGGACTAGTCAAATTACATGTGGAAAGTATAATATTTTACTAATATAATACATTATTTTTAAATGTAAGTTTTCATTACTCCTTATTTGTATAGCAGATGGTGTGGTCTTCTGAGGCTACCACAAAGACATTTCTCTACCCGGGGATATAAAATCTCTGCCTTGCAACCAAATCTGCACCCAAAAATCCTTAAATGAAAATAATAAAGAGATTTTTTTTCCTGGCAAAAGAAGGTCTGCTGGTAGCCTGAGTCAGGGCTTGAGATCTTACTGGGCAACACATAAATATGAAGAAAAGAGAGTTAGTGGAGAGGGAGGGGGGTTAACAGAGAGCATCTGTTATAGGTCTAAGGGGCCGCCCTGACCCTAAATCATGACAGCTCCCT
>JANHGN010005847.1:0-25587 GCA_024605025.1 Megaceryle maxima | reverse complement strand
GGGGACACCGCTTTGCTTTTGTTGTTTTCACCAATCCGTGAAATCTTTGTGAGAATCCCTTGCATGGCCCTTGATCTAAAGCTCAGGGAGATGAGCTAAGAAGGCTGATACTGATTTTAGTGTTTGGGGATGTTCAAAAAGGCAGGGTGAGGGAAGCAATTTTACTTTCTACAGTAAGTACTATACCAGATGATTGGAAAAGAGCTCTGCTTTGTATTATTGTATAGATTTGACATTAAATCATTAAGAGTGTCATTAGACTGATTCAAATTCAGTGTCATGTTTTCCAGATGGGCTTTCTTGGTATTAGTGACTCTAGCGTATTCAGAGTGAATTGCAGAAAGAGTGTCAAACAACTGTCAGGATAACTGCTGCCGAAACCTCTGCTTGGCTCAACGTGGAATTTATTGTCATTTAGTGAAAATATTGGTGAGAACATAACCTTTTGTAATGTTTAATGTTTTATTGGCTATAAAAGATAAAATATAGACTAAAGGGAAGTAAAATAGTATTTTGTTAGGTCAGGAGTGAGATTTATGCTTCTACTTACTGATAGAATAATCAGTGGGTCATAAAGATCAGACTGCCTGCCTCCTATCTCTTCCTTTTTTAATGTGTGTATTCAACAATCCCTTCTTTGTGATAGTTAGACCCACGGGAGCTTACAAAAACACCAGGCCCTTTTGTCCAAGGGTATTAAACTAGCTGTTTAGATCAAGAACGTAGTGGATGCTTCTGTTTCAGACATTAAGCAGTTGGGATTGGACTAAATAGACTAGAATGCTTGACGTGTGCAAATGGAGCACTTGCTCAGCTGTGTTGTGAGATAATTCAGCACACAAAAACTGGGCTTTAAATAAATTGTGCATTAACATGTGGTAATAAGCAAAGGGATCTCTTCAGCTTAATAGGTGTGATAGTGCATGTTTCACACTGTTTCACGATATGTCTAGTGTGCTCTTACTCGTACGGATTAATAGTGGAAATAGTGTTTGAAGGCTTCTCTGAAAAAATGCATTGAGATTTTTCATTAGACTGATAATCCCTGTGCTGTGATAAAATTGATAAAATCTCATGATCAGTCTTAGAGCAAGCAGACTCAGTCATCATGAGGGAATTCTCTTTCATAAAGCAAAGTGCTGTGGCAGAGGAGAGTGGGGGCAGCATCTCTGTGACAGTGCAATTGTCCAGTAGAGGTACAGAGAATTTTATACTCCCTGGAAATGACAGAGGGCTTCCCCTCTGCCACGTAAATAGCAGACTGAGGTGGGCTTGCAGCTGTGAGTTACTGTAAAAGCTTTGATAATTCCCTTAGTGTCTTTTGGAAGGGACTGCTCAGGACACGTAGTGATTTGTTGGACTAAGACTTCATTCCAATTGTCCTGTTAAACCAGCTTTCTCATAGGGTAGAATTGCACAAAAGATTTATTCCAAATAACTTAATTTAGTAAAGCCTGCAAGAAAATGCCTAGTGTAGCCAGTCCTTGGTATTGGTGCTATGCATTTTATTTTGTTAATTACATGAAGTTTGCAAGAACCATGAACCTGCTTTTCCTCTTGAAACAAGGGGTTTGCTTTTGCTTTTGATCACTTTTCCTCTCTTCCTTTTTCTTCTTAGCCTCTTCTTTCTAGCTTTTGATGGGAATAACAAAAATCTCCTCTCTTTATCCCTTACAAAATGCCTAGTGTTGTGCAACTCAAAATATTAAATGAGAAACCCTGGAACATGGTTTCATGTGTCATTCTTTTTATTCAAGTCTTGTACTCCTGCTTACCTCCACTGAAATAATCCCTTCAAGAAAAAACAGCTGAAATCCTTGCAGTAGCAGGATGATACTGGTTGGGCACCTTTTACTAAATACTTCATACTTCGAAGGAAATTCTAGCTGCTAGTGTGGACAGTGACACAGATTCAGGAACACACTTGATATGGGCTGTAAAATATGGCTGTTCTCCAGGGCTTTCCTTTAAAATCAAGAAAAGCCCTGTGTGCATAGCTCACAGGACTGGCAGTAGAGGGAAATATATGAAGAACAATACTTTACACATTTCTATTCTGGCTGTTTTTCCCAAGAGAGCCACAGAGCTTCAATAAGTACTGTAAAACCTGCTTTTAATGAAGAGGAGTGACAGGCCTCGATTGTTTCAGCACATTTCCATGAGGGTTTTTTCCCCTCATACAGTGATTCGTTTTTCAGTCTCTGATGGCAAGGTAAGGGGGAAGATAGCTGTGTTTGGGGAGGTTTATGTCTTTGCAAATCTGCTGGCATCCCTGTGAGACAGAAGTAAAGGATTTTTTTTGTCTGTAGCTTCAGGATAGTAGCATGCAAGAAACATGCTCACTGTGGCTGTGCTGTTGTTCTGAAAAGACTTTATCTCTGCCAGACTTCCTTACTTCTTCGGGGGTGATGTGACCTGCTACTGCTCTCAGAGTGGAGTTCATTTGCTCCTGGTGTAGTGAATTGTCTTTGATTGTTTGTGCAGACATAAACTGCTGAAATTCAGTTGTCGGCATAGCGGAATAAAGCACCCTACACATGACAGTGAAAGGGGGGAAAAGAAAGTTCTCTTTATACATGTGGTTTGATGGGGCAAGCAACCTAAACGGCTATCTCTGCCTGTCACTAACTGCCACCTGTCTTTTTGCTTCTAAGTCAAATATAAAGAGATTTCTCTCTAATAGTCTTCCTAGGCTGGGTCAGTTATGATTTTCCGTGCAGCATTGACTTCTTGGCTTGTGGAGCGTCTTGACTAATCTACTTAGAAACAACTGAACTGGTTAAATGAGAACTTGGGTCACAAGAAGGAAAAGAATTCTTCGAACTGAACCAGCCAAGTGCTTCTCTGTTTGGCTCCCACCACTTACCAGTTGCTGCCAAGGAGTACGAGATCCTTTTTGAAGCCCAGTTCTACTAATTAAATATAACGCTTTTATTAAATATGTAAAAGCATCCAATTGTCGCGTACATACAATGTACAGCAAGGACAGCTGCGCAGTACTGTTTGCTGCAGGCAGGGTTTTGCAAAGTCTGCAGAAAATCCCCACAAGGAATGGTGACGGTCTGCATTGCAATACACCAACTCCTGCAGAAGTGTGCTGTGCTTTGCATCTTCCTGCATTGTACCTACATGAAAGGATCATCTGGAGGGGAAGGTGTTGGCCTCACACCAATTCTGAATAATGGATGGTACCAGCATTTGTATTCTTCTGTGGAGCCAGTTTACATGTCTTTTTACTAGCTCCTAGAGCCCAAGGAAATATGATTTGGAGCCAGCTCTGGTTCCATGGCTCTGGTTTGCCTAGCTCAGGAAAAAGTCAGGGTTGTTTCACATAGGCCATCTGGCTCTCTCTAACGGGCTTATTAGTAATAGTGGAGGTGGGTCTATTAGCTTGGGATAGGAACTCAGAACAGATGCTTTGTTTATGTGTAAAATATGGCTTCAAGCCAAAGCGCTAATCATGATTGCCTCTGAAGTGGTTCTAATCATCTGTATGAGACTGCATCGGCTCTTGTGTTGTTTGTACAAGCTGGTAGTTTAGAGGTGTTGTGTACAAGATATTTGTAGTCATAATTTCTCCAAACAGGTTAAGGCAAACATTACGAGAATCAGCATATTAATGTGCCGTGTTTCAAATTAGAATTATAAACACACTTTCCTCATTGGAGGCCTAATCTGCTAGGAAGAAGCCAGATGTTTACTGATGACACCATTATTTAGAAGGACCTATCAAACTAAAACAAATTATTGTTGTTTGACTGGAGGAAAGCCTAGTTTTATGTATCAACCTAGTAAAACAGCTCTGTGCTGAGACTGAAGTAGTTTTTGTTCTGCAGGCAGCAAGCCAAGCATGAATCCCAGCAGATTTGCAGGTTCCTCTCCTGGCCTTAGGAAGTGATACAAGGTGTGCCTGCATTTCGACAGCCTATGTGAAATAAGTGAAAATAGGCAATGAATGGTCCTGGCTTATTTTTACCAGAAAACAATTCTGAGCTGAGCAACAGTCTAAATTACTTCTTAAGATTAAGATACTAAGAAAGAGGAAAATAAACATAGAAAAATTAGTGGAAAATGGAAATTTTAGACACATTATGTTTAATTCTCTTTTTTCTTTTCCTCTTTCTGGTTTGGATGCACTTCTGAGAAGGGGAAATTACAACTGGCTAAAGTACACAAATGGTTAAAAATCAGTGTTTTCATAAATTCTGTCATGTTTTGAAATGGTATTTTGTGATACAAAAAAATGTGACAGTTTTAGGCAGGGTGGCTTTTTCTTTTTTTTTTTTTTTTTTTTTTTTTAATATGTCTGATTCCATGCCTGCTTATATTATACTGTCTGTGGATATATAAATTGATACGTTTGGTGTGGTCTGGTGGACTTGCAGAACTGTCAAATGAAAGCTACATTTGTTGAATCCTGTGTGAATGTGTGTGACTTTGAATTGTCAAGCTACAAAGTGGGGTATCCATAATACTGTGAAATAAAGACTCAAAATTAGTTTACTTGTTGCCTGAAACAACTGTGTGATAGAGGTACTCAAAATGCTATGGTTATTTGCATGTAGAACAGATATAAGCAGTACATTTGTTTTGGTTTGTTTTTTCTTAAATAAATAAAAAAGTGGTAATCTGAAAGCTCTGGTTTAGCTGTAGGTATTAACAGACTGAGCTGTAGCTTCTTGGAATCCTAGGTGGCCTGTAGCAGAAATCAGTAAGTATGCAGTGGAACAAAATCTGGCATCATCTAGCTGTATCTGTTGTTGATTAAACCTTATAATCTTTTAGGTTTTGGGTTTTTTTTTTAATTACTTTTCTTCTTGATTGCTAAACTTGAGTAGGTAAAAGCACTCATATCATTCTTTTGATAGTATTATAGAACTGAGCATTTTCAGTTCTCTCGCTGAAATCTTAGAGTTTTGGACTTGCAGGAAAGCATGATAGCTCTGAGCAAAGCCTGTAACATTGCTCTTAATGTAGCCCTTTTGTGACTAGACACTGCAGCCCATGATATGTGCAAAAATAACTCATGGTTCAAAAAAAACCTCTACCCCCCCAGAGTGTAGAAGCTTAATTGGTAGAAATCCCTGCTGGACCTATCACTCTCCTATCTGTAATCTTACTGGGCATGGTTCTCAAAGCATAGAGACAAAATGAAAAGTTGTTTAATTTCTCTTCTGTGTGTCAGAACTTCCTGCGTGCACATAAGACCATAAAATAAATAGTCATTCCCTTTTTAATTTGCCAGTTCCTCATTTTTTGCAGCTACTTTCTTTGACAAGACTATCATTGGTTTCCCTTGATTTTTGAACTGAGGACAATGATACAAGGGTATCAAAGCAGGGATCTTTTGCATGCACCAAGAGACAGCTTTCGTGTTCCTGGCATTGTCTACATTGTGAGTGCTGTGGTTTGGATGAAGAGTATTATTAATAGCTATGTGAAGTTCGGAACATATTAGGTGTATTAATGGCTTGCAGTGAGTTCTCTCTGTATTTGGTTCATAAGGAGTTCAATGACATTTATCTCTCCATAATGAAATGATGATGTAAAATGCTCCTTTGCTTAGCAATAGCATTGAACAGAAGATAGCTAAAAAATTAAAAATGTGATTGAGGCCTTTATTAAGATTACTTTCAGACTCTGCACTCTTAAATAGCACGTGGTATTTAGTTAGATATTTGGTTAGCTGGTGTATCCTTTGTTCAGGAGTGAAGAGAATATCAGGAAGTAACTGTGAGGCCAGATTCAATGGTTCTTCCCAGAGAAAAGCTCCCACTGATTCATGTTCAATAGAGACCACAGAATTTGTCCGAGAAGGAAAGAATTTTACCTTCATAGGCTGAAAATGTCTAATTAAAGGCCCAGGTGGGTTTTATTTGAAGTCAGTTGGGGATACTTATGGAGGGAGCAATCATTCAGCGTAAGTAAAGGTGTCTGGCTCAAAAAACTGTTAGCAAATGTTGCACTGTGTTAAAATAATCTGAGAATCAAACACAGAACAAATGTAACATTTCAGTTAATGAATGTATTATGCCATGTTTCCTTAGGAAACTTGTAATTATAATTAATTACCTCAAATCTGCTGCTAATCCATTTGAGTTTAAAAAAGACATGAATTTTAAAACAGTTAATTTTCTGCTGCTATGTTACTGTCTTTGAACATTTGAATATTTGAAGTAACATTACGATTGAATGACTTTGATTTTACATATATCTTCAGATTCTCCTCAAGCTCTCCCAATTCCACATGCAACTGCTGTTGCGCAAATCCTTGTAAAAATATATTGGGGGCAGGAAGAAACAGGGAGACTGTGTATTTACATTAGCTCAAAAATATTACTTTTAATTATATTTTCAAACTGTTTTAAACAGTGATAAGGTTCCTGCATTTTCATATACTAAAGGGGCACATGGAAGTGAAAATGGTACCACTTCATTACTATTTGAACAAGACATTTTTGGACTGAATTTTAGAACCTCCAGATGTCATGTCAGTTTCCTATCCAACTTCTTGCTTGCAGGTCTAGGTGAGATAATGTTTTTAAGAGCACTTGACCAAAAAAAAAAAAAAAAAAAAAAGGAATATTATAGTAAAATTATTATACCAAATCCAGGATGGGTGTACATCTCTGTGGCCACAGAGTGTATTGATCTACATTAGCTGAAAAAATGTCCATTGTGGTGTAACAGTGAGACCAATCACTTGCTTTCATTGAGAAGGATGGTATTTAGTTTAGGAACTGGTATTTAAAAGGTATTAGAGAACTGACCAATCCTAGCAATTACAAACTGTACAGGAAGAGTTCTATTGAGTATTGAAGACACAGGGAAAAGAACTGACTGAGATCAGCCTGAACAAAGTTATCATAAGACTTAACCTTGTCTATTGTGTATGTTCATTTGAAGTTAATGTAGTTAGTGTGGCTTTATAGCAAATTTTTCAAAAAGATCTTTAATGATTAAGAAGTTGTAGTTCCACTTTCATAAAGGCTCTGAAAAATAGAAGATTTACTATTTCTGAAGGCATACCCTATGATATATAACTGACTACAATGGTACCCAGCCTATTTTCAAAGAAGAATTGAACTTTATAGTTGATTGTTTGCATATTTTCCTATAGCTGCCTTAATCACTGCAGGTTGCCCCTGGCTGGGATGGGTGAAATAACTGTTGTTCTCTTCCTTGAAGGACTGGCTGGAAAAGCCACAACGGTGTCACTTGTAGCAAACCAAGGCAGGTATTACCTATGGACACTCTTTCAGGACCTACGTTCTCCTGCATCTTCTTCTCTAGCTGAGATTTCCTGGAAAGGAAGAAATCCACTGATAAAGGTCTAGGCTCTAGAATCAATTCTTCTGAAAGTTAACCATAGTAATTGAAAACAAAACCAGGGAGATCTCATTACTGCACCTATAAACTGGTTTGGTTTACTTCATAGCAAGAACTGGGTTCATTGCAACTGAGCAGGATTGCCTCTAAATATTGTGTGGTTTGTGACAGTGTACTTCCAAGGGAATGGCTTGTGGCACTTTTGCACTATTACCATCTGGCACTATGATCTAGTCTTTATCCTAAACAAATGCTAAGTATTTGTGGAGTAAGTGTTATATAAATGTGCTCTCTGATTATCTTTTTCTTGCAGAACAGACTTCAGTATTCTTGTTGAAGATTCCCTGCTTTTTTTGTTTTTCCCCGCTATTTAAAAATGAGTCTTTGAATACCTGTTAAGTCGTAAAACTTATGAAATGGATGCAGTAAAAATAGAGCTTAGACTTTTCCTGGATGACCTAGAAGACACTTTGAAATAATTTCTTAGGTTTAAAAAGCAGTTATGATCATGATAGGAATTTTAGGTTTTGTAGCTCTTGAATATATTCTAGGATTGCAAAGTAGTGCCCTTGTTCAATTTTAATTTCTACTTTGCCCTCCCACTAGGAGCTACAGACCATGTACTGCACTTCTAGCAACTGCTATCCTGAAGATAGGAAATAGATTAGGGGAATCTCACTCCAGTGACACCAATTCTCTGGAGCTTCTAAGAGAGAACAGGTTAATTTGGAGCTTCTAACAGAGAACAGGTTAATTTTAGTACTGTATTAATAGTTAATGTGCCACGTGAGAAATGCCATTGTAAGAAAAATGTGGTGTAGTATAACTGAGGAAAAGCTTGAGCTGGGCAAATTTTCTACATGGTTCTGCTGCAGTTTCTCATCCTCTTGCATACATGCATCTGCCAGCCTCCAGCTCTTCATGGCAACAGTCAGAGAAGGTAGCTCAGCTGCTTTACTTGCTACCAGCCAGTGTGTCACACAGAAAAATTCTCATATTATTTTGACATTAATATTTGTGGCATAATATTTCTCTGCATATAGGAAAGCATGGAATTTGTATGCTGAGCTGTGAATACCTATGACTTTTGTTTTGATGGATCCCTGAGTATTTGGTGGTGGATTTCTTTCTTTTCCTCAACTTCTGTCCCATGTGGATTAGTGATTTTGAGAGGTTCTCTGGACTTTTTTTGGTTTTATGTATGGGTTATTTTTAATACAGTCCTACAGAACTCCTGTTATAGAGAAATACTTTAAAAATGTGACCTAATAGTCTATTAACCCCCCAAATCCAGAATTATTATAAAAAGAAACAAAGCTACTTGGGCTTAAAAAAAAATAAAATCAATCTGATTTGGGAATCAGCTCACCTAACTGTAGCTTTTGAATTGTTGTGCATTCCTTGTTTTTCAACAGGTCTTGGTTTTCACCTCAGTAACCTCTGATTTCATATTTGGTAATTTCATAAAAGTTTGCTGCAGTTGTACTGTGGCCTTTAAGATTTTCTTATTGTTTAAGGATAAATCCTAGCTCTGAAAATTTGGGATTGTCACCTTGTGCAAAGTTTATATATTAAAATATTCTGTTAGTATGTTGCAGAGAGATAGAAATGTATGTTAAGTGACATACTAAAGTAAAATATAATGTATCAAATGCAGAGACTATTTAGTGTGATACTTCTAATTTGGGTTTCTCTCCTCCTGAAGGGGAAGAGAGCTGGGCATAATTGCTTCAGATTCTCTGTGTGCATTATTTATGTCTATATACATCTGAAAACTAATTGTCTACAGAGAAAGCATAAGGAAAATAGCTTTCATACCCTCTAGAACTAAAAAAATCAGGTCACTCTGGTTCATTGGGTTGTACCAAAAGACTAGAACTAAAAGCATAGCTTCTCCTATTGTCTAGATGTTAGCACACTCTTAATATTTATAAGCCTTATATATATTAGCAAACAGTGTCTTTGGCCTCTAGAAGCTGATTTTTCCAACTTGCTGTTAAGCATTTTGAAAGTTCGGGATTCTCCTTCAGATGTAGCACCAGGCATTAACAACTCACTTGAAAAAGTTTTTTGCAGTGGATTTTGTACCAGTCTGGTGCTATTTAGTGCAAAGGTGGAAGCCATTGCCAATGTGACTAGTACTGTGACTTCATTATGCATGCAGTGTTTGCAGGTGAGCACACCAGTGGTGCAAGGGGTGATGTGCTCTAGAAGTCAGGTTGTGGTCAACACTTGTGAATCCTGCACTTCAACTGATGCATTTCTCAAAATGTTGGCAGCATGCCGGTAAAGATGTTAAATTCTGATTCCACTTCAGTGCATTTTAATTCTTCACTTTCTTTTTAGGGATTGGCTTTACTGGAATCTTGCCCTCTACCAGTGGCATTTCTCCAGCGTTTCCAAATGCTAGATGTACCCACCATAGTGATTTTAGATCTGTCTTTGGATTTTATTTTTTTTTCTATCACCACCAAACTAGTTACAGTACCAGATTGCTGGGAAGGTATCCCACCCTGTTTTGCAGTCTGGCTACTCCATCCTCTTTGATTCCTGTGTGCAGAGAAGTAGTGTTGTATTAAGATATAGACAGAAACAGCCTGGATGCCAATCTGAAGTTCTTATGCCAAGTTGTTGTCCAGGAAGTTTCTTTAAGGATATTTGGAAATTTCGTTATGTATAAAATGTCTTTTTAAATGTGTTTGGGTTTTTTTAATGAAGAAATTTTTGAATGGGAGTTTTTTCCCCTCCACAAAGTTTTGTGATTTTTTGGGTTTTTTTTCGAGTAGTTTCTTGGATCTTTTTTGGAGTTTCCTTATTTTCCTTTGCTCCCTGATGTGTTCTTGTGGAAAAAAAAATCAGACTCCAAATGCCTTCTCTGCCTCGGGTGGCCTTGGATATGCAAATCTGTCTTGAATAGCAGAGGAGTTGATAACTCTGGCCTACAGCTCTCACACAAAGGAGACAGATTTGTCTTCTTTACCCCCTGTTTGTCTCCTCAGGAACTCTCTTCTTGGTTGACAATATAAAGCAAAATGAAGAAAAAATGAAAAGCCTGCTTTAAGCAAAGTAAGAGAAAGCAGAGCAGAGTAAGAAAAAGCACTGCCTGTATTTCAACCAAATAAATTGCTTACTGCAATTTTTTGATAGGTGTCTCTCTTACTGTTTTATTCTCATTAGTGGAAATGAAGAGTAAAGTATTTCTGTCAGGTTTCCCACATTTCCCCATTATCATTGGATTTGTCACAATATGTCACTTTGTAGAGCAAATGCTTCAGAGGGGCCCTGAACCACTGTTACTGGAAAAAGGTATGAATTTTGTTGCTTACAATAAACTTGCAATGTTAAAGAAAAGGGAAACACCTCTGTGGGTGATGTTGGAAGGAAAGGTGGCTATTGTAAACATCTAAGAAGAAAACCAAATCTCTGTTGTTTATCAGATATGTTTTATCAATGGCAGCCTTTTATTACTCGTTTAGCGTTAGTTTGTTTATTTAAAGCTCTAAGTGTTCCATTAATGGGTTAATCCTTCTTGTAGGTTTTTCCCCTTCGTTTGTTGGTAATTGAGGTATTTGTTTACCAAAGCTTTTACATGGTGGTTTGTGACAGAAGGTGCTATAGCACACATTTCACAGCAATATACTTAGAAACAATTTGCTAAGCTGGTTACTGATCAGCTATTGCACACCTTTTATGTATAACTGGGTAAGTGCAGTACCTAGTAAAAACAGTTACCAACAGTTGTAAATTACTAGGTTTTTTTTTTTTTTTTTTAATTTGATCAGGTTTACAGAGTGAATGAGAACTGCAATACCATAATTAGGAAACTGTGAAACTGGAAAGGACTGGTGCTTGCCTAACACAAAAACCTCTACAAAAGTTCAGCAGAGGGAATTTTTGATGCAGCAGGAGTGTTAACAGGAGCACTAAATTAGAAGCTGCCTATGGAATCCATAATAAAACAGACAGTGAAGCTTCAAACAGAATTTCCATGACTGAGTATGCCTATGTTCCAGACCCATCCCTGTTTTTTTTTTATTTTGCTTTATAACCTTCACTCTTTCCACTTCCCCTTTTCTAAATTTCTGTTGTAATAAACAATAATGCAATAAAACAGTTCTGTGATGTTAATGATGTATACGCATTGTTCAACAACAAGGGCTTTTTGAAATTAATTAATAGCTTAGTAGGAGAAGTGAATTAATTGCTGCAGCAGGAGACCAGTGAGTCTGTAGGAGTTTTGGACTTACACAGAAAATTGATGAATTGTGAGCAGTAGAAATAAAGTTTCATTATGCTGCCCTACATAGGTGCTTCAGATGTAATTCCAGGGAGTGCCCACTGGACAGAATGTACCTCATTTCATTCCAGTAGCTCTTTTGTATCTAAAAAGCAATTCTCAGGGCTTAAAGAAAATGTTCAGAGTGAATTTTCTGTTTTGTATGTGCATTAGTTCAGTAATTCCTATTTGTGTGGAGACCCTGTCACCAGGGTCCATAAACTCCATTTTCAGTCTCCTCCTTTTGGTGCTTGGTTTGGTGTCTTTTGCCAGACTCCTGCCAATTCATTGTCAGAAGTCTATTGTCTTTGATCTAGGCCACATGTGGCTCAAGTGTTATTTTTACTTCTGTAAAATTTCTCCCTAGGGATAGCAATTTTCTTTACTTCATTGAATGTCACTTCCCTTTCTGCTTATCTCATTGGCGTGTACCTCTTCATCAGAGGCACGTACGGTCCTTATTGATGCTTAAATAAGGATGTAATACACAAATTCCTTATTCATCCAAAGTCACTGTTCTGAGAGGCTTAACTCAGCTGCTGTCAACACAGCCACTTTTCTACTCACTGCCTTCTGAGTTTCTGAGTATCCTTATGTTAAATAATAGAATCAAGCAATCCCAAGAACAGCAACAGGAGCACAGCCCTGCTGCCTGTGGAAACCAGTTGCCTGGAAGCCTGTTTGCACTAAAGGGTGGAGTATGGTGGAAAGAGCCCTCCTCTGTGCCTCAGAGTCAGGAGCAGCAGACCTGTGGTGATATTCTGTCACCAAGTAGATGAGGCTCTAAGAAGGATTTCTTGAAGGGCTTGAGATTTCTTCTGAAAATTTCTTGTATCTTTTCAAGACATAGGGAAAACAGACAGATTTCAGACAGGGAAAACAGCATTGCTCAGAAAAGTGGAGGCAAGCAGACAGGAGCTTTAATTGTCTTCCACATGTATTTCACTTGGATTTAATAGGATGTGTATTTTATGTTATCTGATTGATATTTTTTTAGATAAACATTTATTGCTGTTTAATAGCTTTGTAATAGATATGTGAGTATCTAACAGAGATGTGTTACATAGCTGTTATTTCTTCATAACTATATTTTAGGTAATCAATGAGTACTTAATGTGCAATTACTGTCTTATTAAATCTAGATTGAATGTCTGGTTTAGGAAATGGAGAACTGGCTCCTCCAGTCACATATGTCTGCATGTTTTGCTACAGATGCTGTAAAGTTAAGTTTACCAACAGTGACTCACCAGGAAATGAATGATTTTTAAAAAGCTACTACTTCATTTTCCCATTGAAGCTTGCCATGAGTTTCTGTCCCATCCTTAGCTACTAGTGAGTGTTTGATTAAATATTCTAGGTAGTCAGATGCAAAGAAGTGCTACTTGCTGGAATGGGGAATTCCAATGTGATGATTAATGGGCGCTCTTGCAAGAATGTTGCTGCTTTGCCAGAATGAAGGCAAGTAATAACTCCTGACAGCTGGGACAAGGAGCTCACGAGGAGAAAAGTTAAATGTTATTTTTGTTGGCAGTTGCGTGGAGGAGTTTCCTTACACGATCCTTCCTTCCCTCCCTCCCTCCCTCCCATTTCTTTAAGGAATACTGTTTTTACAGGGAAGCCTATGTACCAAAGGAGAGAGAGTGAGCAAGATTTTTTTAATGGAAATATTTCAGCACAAGGTCATTGTAATAATGCTACTTTAAAACTTGCTGTTCTAGAAGATGTGGTGTCAAACATAGTGAATAACTCATAGAATCATTGTATGGTTTGGGTTGGAAGGGACCTTTAAAGGTCATCTAATCCAACTCCCCCTGCAGTGAGCAGGGACAGCTTCAACTAGATCACATTGCTCAGAGTCCCATCCAGTCTGATCTTGAATGTTACCAGGATGGGGCACCTACCACCTCTCTGGGAAACCTGGGCCAGTGTTTCAGCACCCTCAGCATAAAAAATGTCTTCTATCTAGTCTGAATCTACCCTCTTTTAGTTTAAAACCGTCACCCCTTGTCCTGTCTCAACAGGCCTTGCTAAAAGACCGTCCGCATCTTTCTGATAGGCCCCCTTTAGGTATTGAAAGGCCACGGTAAGGTCTCCCTGGAGCCTTCTGTTGTCCAGGCTGAACAGGCCCAGCTCTCAGCATTTCTTCATAAGAGAGACGTTCCGGCCCTCTGACTGTTTATGTGCCCCTCCTCTGGACCTCTTCCAACAGGTCCATGTCTTTTGTATGTTGAGGACTCCAAAGCTGGACACAGTACTCCAGGTGAGGTCTCACAAGACCAGGTTAGAATCCCCTCCCTCGACCAGCTGGCCATGCTGCTTTTGATGCAGCCCAGGGTAGGGCTGCCCTTTTGGGCTGCAAACACACATAGCTGGCTCACATCTAGCTTTCAACCCACCAGTATCCCCAAGTCCTTTTCCACACGGCTGCTCTAAGTTGCAGATGAGTTTGGTTCACAAGTTCTAGAACTTCCCTGAAAAGAGAGACTGAAGATCCCATAACAGCTTCTGAGGGTGCATAAACTTCCCGTGTGTGCCTTTAGCAAGCTGCAAACTCCTTTTGAGCATACAGACATTATTCTTTCTGTCTTCAAGCTTTAGACAGAGTGGAGACCAATGATGACTAGGATGAGTGTTAATGTGACACTGAAAAACCATAAGCCATAGGGATGCCTGTCTATTCAAATACAAACCACCTAGAAAGGCAGCTGACTCCTGTTGAACAAAGGCAGTTCCTGCTTTCACTGGATAGTACCTTGTTAAGGGTCCTGCTGAGAAAAGCAGTGGAAAGTTGTAAAAGAGAAAGAGATTTGTAAGTTTATTTCATAAATAGAAGTTGGGATTGTAGATCCTCACAGGGAAAAACAACCTAAGATAAAGAGTCACTTCCAAGTAATTTTTTTTTTTTTCTAAAGAGTTATTTTTCCTTCTTTTTAACAACTTGGGCAAGGATGAGTTACTTACATCTACCATAGGTCCCCTAAAAAGCTAATTTGTGAACCGAAAGCTTGTGACTGAAATTTTGTGAAGGGCTGTTGTGAGCTACAGAGGGAGCCTAAAGACTCAAGTCAGGATTGCTGGGCTGCAAGTTCATACTGTGCAACAGTAGGGTGCCTCAGAATGTGAAAACAGGCAAGGGGTTTTTTTGTGTTCTTTATCTGGGCTGCAGAGACTTAATAGTGAATAGATTCAAGTAGCAGCATGGTGAGTGGCTAGTGGACTAGTGAGGCACACTATAAAATCAACATGCAAGTATGCTACAATGGCTAGGAAGGTAAAGCTGACTTGTTCCAAGATATAAGACTGTTTTGTTTAATTGCTACTTTCTGATAGTATTGTACTTATCTTCTTGTTCTGTACCATCTCCCTATTAAGTCTGGTTTCATAATTAGGTTGCTGCCTATATTCTTATATGTTCAGATTAAAGCTCTCATGTAGTGTAGCATCATTCTTGACCTTTTAAATGACCTCTTTCAACAATTTGGCAGTGAATGAGTACACAGGAATGAGTTTACTGTGCTGCTTTCCTTGCACTTAGCTTCATCTGATGCACTGTGGCATAGTCAAGAAGGCCAATTATTTTTGAAATCATGCTAATTAGTAAAAAGGCCATGCCCTCATGGCTAGTGAGCTGAGTCAGGTATTGTTCCTCATCTCCCTCATCACTTTGTGCACTGCCCTCTTGCTAGAGATGTGAGATATGTATTGTGAATACTGGACTAAACACTTTCCTGGTAGAATTACACTGAGGTCATTGGGGTAGTAGTCATGTTTCCAGATGACAAAGATACTTGTCTCCAAAGAAGGGCAACAAAGCTGATGAAGGGTATAAAAACCAAGTTTTATGAGGAGCAGCTGAGGGAGCTGAGGCTATTTAGCCTGGAGAAAAGGAAGCTCAGGGGAGATCTTCTCACTCTCTACAGCTATCTGAAAAGAGGTTGTAGTGAGGTGGGAGTCTGTCTCTTCTGCCAAGTACAAGTGATAGGACAAGAGGAAATGGCCTTGAGTTATGCCATGGGAGGTTTAGATTGGACATCAGGAACAATTTCTTCACCAAAATGGTTGACAAGCACTGGAAACAGGCTGCCTTGGGAGTGATTGAGTCACCATTCTTGGAGCAGTTTAAAGGATGTGTAGATCTGGTGCTTAGTGACGTGACTTGGCAGTGTTGGGCTAACAGTTGGACTCTATGATCTTAAAGGTCCTTTCTAACCTAGATGATTCTATGAATAAAATTGAGCACAGGTTCTGGACAGCAGTGACATTAAAAATACAAGCATGTTGGTGGGTAATGACACAGCCGTTTAGCCAGCCAACCAAAGGTCTAGCACTTCTGTAGAAACTAGGTATATCAGACCCTTGTTATTCAAGAAAAACTGTTGAAACAACAAGTGGGAATTTTGAAATGGGACATTGTGATCCTTGAACAGAAGTATTTTCATTTGAAAGATGTACAACTCAGATGCTTCACCAGTTTCTAAGCTCTATAGACATCTCAATGCTGAAGTCGTTTCTGCAGTCATCTCTCATTTAGATCAGGTTAAGGTTAGCATGTTTGTGATAGAAAAAGTATCTCACTGAAAATGAATTGCCAGTTTTTATCTTCCACTATATGTAGGGGAGTCACCAGGGATAATTTGCAAGGTTCAAATTAGGTAGCTGTAACATTTCAAGAGCACAAACCTTTCAAATATATTGGAGATAAAGCCAGTTTCTTTCTGACATATTTGCAAATAATGAATTAAGTGAAGCAGCTTTCAAAGGAAGGTTCTGTTTGACCTTTCTGCAATGCTGGCTTACATATCCCAGTAGAGAATATGCCCACTGTGGGTAAACCACCCACAGTAGCATCCTTCTCTTTGTGTGATTTACAGTAAATCAAAGCAGCACAACCCTAGTGTAAAGGCAAAACTGCTGAGTTCCAGAGACAGTTCTATGATTTCTTTGTCATCTTAGTTGGGATAACATGAGCTATAAGGGTAACAGAAAACCTAGTCTAGGCTGAGGTAGTCTGAAATTTTACCCATCTTTTCTCCTTCCAATAAAAGATACACAAGGGTACGTGTGTGTAGGCAAAATCAGTTGAGGTAGGGCTTGCCCATTTCCTTTCATAGCACAGAAGGGTCTTTCACAAAAAGGAAAATGTCTGCAGTTGCACAAAGGGAGTGAGTCCTTTGTTGCCATTGTTAAGGACTACTCCAGTCTACGGAAGTTGTTATGGATGATGTGAATTTATTAATGAAAAATGTTTTTTCAGTCTGTCTAGAATTCCATGACCTACACAGTTGCTACAAGTTTTAACTCAGCTTGTCACCACTATCTGTTTTATTGATTTCTAAAGCTCAGATGCTCTTCTCAGCGACGTGCTAAGTGGTTAGTCGTGACTTACGTATTCTGCCACACGCACTGGTGTGACGTGTCTGTACATAGACTGGTTACTCTAGACTGTCTGTGAGTATAGCCTGTCTTTACTGAGTAGGGTAGCTGGTCTTCAGTGCTCTGAAGAAAATAAATGGAGCAGTTCTGTCCTCATAGCCTTTTGTGTAAGATTTTGGTTACTTTGTATTCTGTATTACCTATTCCAGTTTTGTGTCACTGCGTTTTAAGGAGTCGTGTCGTGTATGTGTCATTTTAAACAAAAAATGCTACTAGAGTGATGGATTTGCCACTGTAACCACTTTTTTAAAACGTTACCACTTAATTTCTTTTTCCTCTTGCTTCCTCATTTCCATTTTGTTCACACTTCAAATACCATTTTGAAGGTCTCTTGAAAGTGTTATCCTTCTAATGTAAAGATTGTTGCCAGCATCCATGACTATTCCAGTCTATGAAAGTGAGGTGATGGAAAGTCCATTTTTATTGGATGGAATAAAAAGATTTTTGTTTGCTTTCATTATTTAGAGATACAGTTGCCATAGCAGTTGCAGATAGAGAGATTGGACAAGTGTAATCCGCTGAACTCACTTTCAAGGGACATGTCATCTCAGATGTTGATGACTTGTGACACTGCTACCTAGGTCAGTCTGTCAGCAGTTCTGATACGAGCATGTTGTCAGCTTATGACTTCTGAACCTGGGAACTGTTTACATGGAAGTAAATAACAGTAAGGGAACTCTGGAGACAGGATGCTACATCAGTTCCTCCATTTAGAAAGTTCCATCTTGCTCAGACTCTGTATTGGATGATTCTGCACTTTGTTACTCCTTTCTCAAAATGCCTCTGGGTAGCTTTCTTGAGACAGTGTGTTTGTCGTTCTTGCTTCCTGCCTTAAGCAACTTGATGTGTGCTGCCATATAGCTTCATGATTCTTCTTGGGAGGCAGTAGCTTGTAAGATTCTTGTATCTCTTTTTGACTAGATGGGCTTCTCAAAATACGAGGCAAGGCAGGAGTGTTAGTCAGTCTGGAGAAGGGACCAGTGAAGAGGCTTACCTTTCTGCAGCTAACTGGATGCTTGGACTAGCATGGACTCCTTCCTCTTGTTTTCTTCCTGCCCACTTGCTTGTCCTGGGCAGATGACTCCTACCCTTTCCAGCAGTCAGTTATTATGGAAGGAAGGCAGAAGAGAGAAACAAAGATGGTCTTGTCTCCTTTTAATCCCCTGTGTGATTAAGAAAAATCTGTTACAATCTATCCCCAAGACCATATTGTTTGTCAAGTGTTCAGAGATGCATCAAAGTTCTACAGCAGGCAAATCCATCTTGTAAGCCCAGTTTCCTGTTGTTTGAAGGAATTCCCACATTTATATGTGTTTTAAATACCAGGAAAAGCCCCAGAATGAAACAGGAAACCAGAATTGTTTGCTGGGTCAGTCCTATTCCTTGTTCTAGACTGCTCCCGAGTTGAAGTTCAACGACCTAGAAGTTAAATTGCTCACAACCTCTCATCATTCCAGTTCCAACATGCAATTCAGATTTTGTGGTGTATATTATACCTTGATGCAGCAGTCAGGAGTTGAAGCAGATGCTTCTTAGGACATGCTGAAATGTAAATGAACAGGAGTATTTGTGGGGGGGAGGATATCGAAGTTCTTGCCTCTTTAAATTTTTATTATTTCCCATCCAAGCTTACTGTTTTTGTTTAATCTTGCCATTCCTTTTCTTCTTCATTGTGTGCTCTTGTTCTTAGGGATATGCAAACTTTATTAGTCAGCTTAGCTTTCAAGCTCTGTGCGCTTTTGTGTTTGAGAATTGGGAATCAGGTACTTTTACAGTTAGCCTAAGGGGAGAGCTGGGCAGGAGGAGCCTTTATGAATAATCAGGGCTGACATCTCCAACGTTGCTCCTTCATTATAAATATTGTTAAAGGAGCTGTGACCACCATGGGCTCAAACAGAACAGAGCATGGAGGGGAAGAAAAAGACAGCCTTTGATATCTGCTCTTTACTAGTTATCACTCCACTGATGACACTGGCATTGACAGGTCTCTTAGATTTGACTGCCTTTTTTTTTGGAAAGTTTTTCCTCTATTAGCATAATTATTCTCTCTGTTGAAGGCTGAGTTCATTGTACAAATTGTAAAGGCCAGAACACTAGCTAACATTGGTGCTTGTAAATTTTCTTAAGTGTTGTATGCCTAATAGAATGGTAGAGCATTCTGATTGCATCAACTGTTTTTGGCTTTACTGAATACCCCTACCATTCATGAATCATGTGCTTTCTGTGAAATATATAATCTAAATGATTGTTTTGCTGCCCTCTTGCAAATACACATTTTTTTTTCACTGGTATGGAAGTATGCAATGCTATTTAAATAGAACCTTGCTTTAAGCTTTATTCTCTGTCTTTTTAATTTAATTGTGCAGGAAAACAGTTGCTCAAGACTGGACTTTTTGAGTGTTTTTCCTCTTTTAGGAAACTAAAATATATTTTTACTATCACAATTAAGCTCTCTACTGTATTAAATATTACCGGGAGGGAAAATTCTGTTTAATGGGATGATTAGTTCTCCAAAGGGTTAGCACAGCTTCATGGGACCTGTAGCATAAATTTTCTGTTAATAAAATACTTTGAAGTGTTGATGGGTATAAAAATGGAAAATACAATCAGATTATATAATCGGAATGATCTTGCTTTTGGAATATAATACGAAGTGTTTGCTAGTGTGAGCACAGTAATTGCTTTATCAGATTCTTTCACTCTGGCATATGTATTTTCCTTTCTTAAATCATGGACAGATGGAATGCTTGCTGTAGTATTTGAAACACTCTGGGCACTTGTGCAGAAAAGTTTTCCTGCTCTACTCAGAGATCCTCATCTGCTCTGTGTGTCGTCTTGGAAAAATGTCTGAAAAATTACTTCCATAGATGAACTGAGAATTTTGCTCTGTGCTCAGCTCTGCTGCCAGAACGTGAGCAGAGGAGCTAGAGAATGCTGAGAAGAGACTGTGTTTTTCAGCTGAGCTGGAGAGGAGGTGAAAGGTAATAAGACATGCTGAGATGGCCTCAAGCACTTTTTAAATCAGAATACCCTTCCAGAAAGCAATATATGTATCTTGAGGGGTGGGAGAGGATGGAAAGAAAGTACACCACCTCCCAGTCAAATATCTCATCAGTATGTCAATGCAACAATTACAGAGAAAATGGTGATGATCTAAAGTTCATCATTTGTAGCATGTGGTTTATAGGCTAGCTGGAGTCCATGGATTTCTACCTAAATAGGCTCAAATGGTAACCAAGTGAATCAAGTCTATCATGAGAAAGCCTAAATCCGCTTTATAAGGATCTGTTCTCATTCTGGAAAATATTTTGGCATCTGCATATTGGCAAAGAATATGTGTGCCCTTTACTTGTACACAAATTACTTTGCTCTGCATTCTGATTGAGCACTTTTTTTTTTTTTTTTCTCCCAGTTGGCAGCTAAAAATGAACAAAGAATACTGAGTTTAAATCAAATTATACAAAATGTATGTTAGATATTACAGTGAGAGCATGTGTGACAACATATGGAAAAACAATGGTCTAAGTAGGCTGGAGAAGAACAGTTGCTGGAGAATACTAAGAGTAGCCTGGGTAGCAACCTGCTATCACTAATTAGACATATACCTCTTTCTGTGACATGGGGAACAGATAAGGCAGCTCTGCACATCTCTCCCATCTGAAAGTAATATGAAATGGCATAGAGCCTTCACTGGATCTCTGCAGCAGTTCCACGTGCTTACATTTCTGTAGTCCTTAATCGTACTCTCGGAAATGACTGAAGGGAGCTCGCTGTTTATTAATGACCACACACACACCCACGCACGCGTTCTGGGGTAAATGAGTACAGCTCCATTAAAGTACTGCAGCCCATATTTTCATGTCAAAAAAGATTTTGGACCCTAAGCACTAAAATAACCAGTACTAGTTAGTGTAGTGTACAATGTTGTAGGTGTCATTAAACAAGTCTGACCATGAGGAGTGCAAATTTAATTACATTTTCTTTCTAAGATACTTGGTTCATATTGAAAATTATTCTCCCATTCAGGAAAATGGAACATCAGTTTGGGCTTTTGTTTGCATGGGACTGAGATATTAAGTGTGATGAGATCCTATAACTCTATTCAAACTGTATATGCTATGACTGTACAAGTTAGACTGGATGAATTTTCTTTTATCCTTGTCTTGCAATACAATATAGAGCCAAACTCGTGTGACACAACTTCTGTTGGCTTTCTATTGATGAGAATGTTAAAAGAAGAGAAAATATTATAGGGAGCAAAACTCTGACAAGGCAAATTTACTAAAGAAATCTGGAGAATCTCATAGTTGGATTGCTCTCAGAATGGTGTGCGTGCAATTTCAGCAGTATTACTGACCTTGTTGTGTTTTGAAATACTATCCAAAATCCAAATGTCACACTTCACATTTTTGTTTCAGTTCTTCTTTAGCCTTTGCCCTGCTACAAGCAATCTGATGTGCAGTAACTCTTTGTAGCTCTTTCATTTGTTCTTACTGATGTTGGATTCTGTCCTGCAGAATCATGCAAGAAAGCACTGTATTTATTTGGAGGCATCTAGTACATTCTTAATGCAGTACACATGGTAGTAAGTATTATGCATGTTTTCATCCTCTTTATTAACTTCTTATGGGTAGGTGCTTTTGAATTGATCAGTAGCTCTGATTTATGATACTCTGTGGGAAGAACTAGTATGCATTTGCTTTTAATAAAAAATATTCTGTTAGGTAAATACAATTTTTTTTACTGCATTATGAACAATTTTAATACATAGTCTTTGTTGCTCTCAAATGGGGAAATATCAAAATTGTGGTGCTGCATACAGAAGAGTAGTGAGAGTCTTACAAAAAGACAGGTATTTGCTTTTCTTCTAGTAACTCAGTGAAGGTGGCAGGACCCAGTTTAGGTTGGTTTAAAGCTTGTTACAGAGTTTTCACTTTTTGCAGGTCCTGAGTTTTTGCTTGAAAACAAGTATAAAAAAAGATGGATGAGAAACAGCTGGAAGTGGAATTTTATTTAGTTAGGGTGTTGGTTTTTTTAAATCTTTATCAAGATTCTGAATGTGACTACTATCTTTTTTTTCTCTTGGTAGGGTTGGAGGAGACACAAAACCCACTGACAGCCCGACAATTCTTTTTGTATGAGAAAATAGTTACAGAGGTGGGATGTTAAAGATACTTTAATAGCTCTTATGTCATTATTTCTATCCTCTACATTCTGAGTTTTAGATAGCCTCCCTCCTGATTTCTGCAATTCATTTTTGTTTATGAGACCAAGCGGTTGGATACTTTCATAATTTCTTTTCTTATTGTCTGAAGGTAAATGGATGTAAATGTAGGAGCTTGAATTCACTAAAAGATAGTGAGTTATTTGGAGTTTTAGGTTTTATTTTGAGCTATTTGAAGCAAGAGTACATGCAAGGTAATGTTCCATGACATTTTAGGTTTTGAAGTGCTAGGTTATCTTATGCTCTTTACAGCGAAAGTCTCTGGTATGATTTATGAGGGACTTATGCATTGGATTTTCACCTATGTTTGCCTGTTCATTAATTAGTATGCTTTGCAGCCATGGATCTTAGGAGACTAATATCATATTAAATGCGTAAATGGGAAATTCTTTCCCCTGCTCCAGAATTTTTAAAATACTACCATTACTTTATGAACTGAGATTTCTGGCTTGCATTTTCTAATGTCAGTATATTATTTGCTGTGCTAGAAGTTGATGAAAACAGTGCCAAATATAGGTGTTTTGCCTTAAAGCTGAGAAAGAAAACCAGACAGTAAGAGGTTTGCTTTATCCTCATTTATAAAACAGGGAGCTGTGACTAAGGGACTGGTTATATCATAGCTTGATAAACCTTTGTAAAGCAACGTGCTGTTGCGAGTAATGGCCTCCATTCATTATTAGCCCAGTTGATTTTCATTTACACTTGGCTCTAACAATTAGCTTGAGCAGGTGTGAAGGTGATGGAGGGCCAGGGACGCACAGAGGTCAGCCACTGCTCTGTGTGATAAATTAACCATTATTATCTGCAGTGAAAGTGGCTCTTTACGCTTGTCAGCAGCAAACAAAGGGACAACATATCTCACATAAAGTGGAATCAGGGCCACTACTGCAAATGTGATGTCTGTAATTTTGTCTGGTAAATAAAGGCAAATCCTTTTGAAGTGTCACACCTGTGTGTTTCCCTTAAAGGAGGTAAATCTATCCTATCTTAGAGATGTGTATATATATAAATTTATGAATATTGAGTCTCAAAGCTGTCTAAGGGGCATTTTCTATTAATACTTTCTCATCTGCATTAGAAACTAACCAGAAAACTATTAGTTAAGGATTTGAAGGACAGAGATTTTCAGCAGACTGCAATAAGGAAATTATTTGAGACCACTGATTTTTAAATTCCTGTGTTACTACCTTAAAAGCACCCATGATTTGCCTGTATTGCATTGGCTTTCCAGTAACATTTCTCTGTGTTTATCCTTCAAATGAACAGTAAGCTTCCCAAAACTAAAAGATGCCCTCTCCTAAAGCATGTGAAATTTGCAAGTGGATCACATGTACTTCATCTCCCAAGCCTGCTATAGGATGCTGATGTGTTGCAGGATCAACAGTTCTGCTTGGGCTTGGATGAAGTACTGCTGCTGTACTATTACTATTTGGTCAGTTGAACTGCCAATCTTTTACAGTGGATGTGAATGCACAAATTGTCTGTTCTACCCAACTCCCCTCTGCCCCCCCTCATTTGTTCTGTTCTTAGAAGGAAAGGTCTCACAGGATGAATGCCTGAAGCTATGTTTTCATTCTTTGACTAGTAAAATAGTCCACCAATTTACAATGTTTAAAAAGTGTGTGAAGTCCTTCCACACACAGGGAGTCTGTTTTACAAATCAACAGGAAGAATATACAAATTTTTGTTACTTCAGGTTGTAACCACTGCAGTCTCTATAAAGAATTTTCAAAGGAACTCAAGGTTTTGTTTCAGTCTTAGCTTTGATTATTTGTGATGGGAGCAAACATTTTCTCGTTTAGTTTGGTGGACAAAAGAGTTGTACCACAGCACTCCTCTTAGCATTTTGTATTCGTTGCTCACAGTACCTGCATTGTTAGCTCAAGCACCAGCCCATAAGCTTGATCCCAGTGGACCATATTGTTTTGGTTTGAAGTGGCATTTAATTTGTTATTGAGACTCTTCTGTTTATGTCTAGAGTGATAGTAGGTTTTCTTGAAAAGGCTTTGTTTCCAGTCGTGGAATACTTGCATGACTCATTTGCAGAATATGTTTATTTACCAAAGTACCACTGACTTGTAATCCAAGTACTCTAGCTGACCTAGCAGTCAAATGTCCGATTGAGCTAATCATCTTTTTTTGCCAGAAAGTTAAGGAATTAGTAACCAATTGTACAGAAAATTGAACTGAAATCAACAAAAATATACAGGGGCATGAGCAGGAAGTTCTGAGAAGCATCTGAGGCAACTGGGGCTATTTAGTTTGAAGAAAAGGAGGCTGAGGGGAGGCCGTATAGCTCTCCACAACTACCTGAAAGGAGGTTGTAGAGAGATGTGTGCCAGACTCTTCTCCCAAGTAACAAGTGATAGGACAAAAGGAAATGACCTCACATTGCACCAGGGGAAGTTTACGCTGGACATTAGGGAGAATTTTTTTACTGAAAGGGCTCTCAAGCCCTGGAACATGCTGCCCAGGGGAGTGGTTTGAAACACCTTCCCTCGCCATGTTTAAGTCATAGATATGGTGCTTAGGGACACGATTTAGCAGTAGGGTTAATGGTTGGAATCCGTGACCTTGAAGGTCTTTTCCAATCTAGGTGATTCTACGATTGTGTCAATTACCTTCCATTGTATTTCTGTTGGGAGGAACCTCTGAAGCCACCTTTGCTGCCTGCTGTCTGTGGCATGGAATCTGCAGAGATGCCTCCTCTAGTACTGTAAGACCTTTCAAATGGCAATGGTTTCTTTTGTGCTATGGTTTTACTATGTATGTGATAATTACTTGCAAGCCTTCCCTCGGTAGGGTTGCCTACATAACCCTCAAAATGCTGGTGTAATTTTCTCATAGCAATCAGTTGTCTGCTGCCATGCAGAAGTTACATTGCTGAGTGAAGGGTAATGCTTGCTCTGTAGGAAGCAGAATGCTGTCTGTTTAGAGCTGCTGCTTACCAGTGTATGAGCAAAAGGGGGCAAGGGGAAAAAAAAAAAGAGAGAGATGGACATTTGGTTGTTTTTAAGAAAGCGATGTGTTTATAATAAAAAGCTAAACTCTCGCAACTAAGTGGCAGTAGCTTAGCATTGCATAAGAGTCTTTTTAGAAATAAAGTATATGTTTAATCATTTGATTTATCAAAAGGGAGGGTTGAACTCATGGGAATAAATATAATACACATGGGTTTAATTACCATGAATGGATAGGCAAAAACAAAGTATGCAAAAAAATACTTTTACTCTTCACATGTGTGTATATACATATATAATTAGAGCTGGGTGGAAAATGTATTTTTTCCTGCCACCCACACTTTCCTTGTTTTTTTAATCAAAAT
>JANHGN010005846.1:5063-15886 GCA_024605025.1 Megaceryle maxima | reverse complement strand
GGAAGGATTTTTAACTACAGACTGTGGTAAATATAAATTTTTTAATGAGGTATAACCTAAAAAAGGGAAAATAAAATCTGTCATCCCTAATGAGAGTAAATGGAACTACCTGAAGTTCAATCTCATCACATAATCATAAGTACTGGAGGAAGAAATGGAAATGGAAAGTGTGAAGTTAAAAAAAAATGGTTCATTCACTTTCCCGTCATGCCAGAGTCAGCAGATAGTGGATGGATAAATGAGGTAAAATGCACTGTTAAACCTGAAAGGCTAACTGAGGTTTGAGAACGTTAAAAGAAGTCATGCTTGCAAAAATTTCTTCAAAATATGATGCATTATTTTCTTTCAAGTACTGACCAAGAATAAAATACCAACCCTGGAAAGAAAATTTCAATTAAAAGAAAGAAGCAACTGTTGTAGAGATTACTGTAGGAAAATATAGAAAATTTAGTGCAAGTCTGTTTATTCTCAGCCTTCAACTTTGTCTCTAAAGGTAAAGGAAGATTGTATGGTAGATGTACTGAAAATTACTTTTGTATTCCTTATAAAATGTCCATATCTAATTTTCCTTATTTATAGGTAAGCATATCATCAAGTAATCACAGAATTGGAAAATCACAGAATCAGAGAATAGTTGAGGTCACCCTCTGGAGGTCTTCTGATCCAATCCCCCTGCTCAGTCAGGGACACCTAGAGCCAGTTGCCCAGAACTGTGCCCAGGTGGCTTTTGCGTATTTGCAAGGTGGGAGATTTCACCAGTTTTCAGGGCAGCCTGTGCCAATTTTCATTTATGCTCACAATAAAGAAGAGTTTTCTGATGTCAGAAGCAGCCTCCTGTGTTTCAGATTGTGCTCACTGTCTTTTGACTTTTCACTGATCACTGAAAAGAGCCTGCTTTTTTCTTCTTGAACAGGGGACTGTCCTGACACTACAGTGGGGGCCCTGTGCTCCCCCACCCTGTCACTTCAGACCTTGTACCCATGTTACCCTGGGGCTGCTGGGGGACACTGGTTATCCTCCATCCTGAGGCCTTTGTGATCTCCAGGGAAAGAGCAGGGTTGGAGGCTTCAGAGGGGTTGAGGAAGAGCTTCCCCCCTCCACTCCCCGCCCCCAGCAGCTTCATGTGATGAGTCTGTTAGGTCTCTGTTACCTCCAGACTTGTTCAGAGCAATATACAGTCTCTTCTATGATTCTTTATTCTCTCCATTCAAATATTTTTACACATTAATAAGATCACCCGTGTGCCTTCTCTTCATCAGAGATCCCATCTCTCTTAGGCTCTCCTCATAGAAAAAATGCTCCATCCCCTTAATCAGCTTTATAGCCTTTCACAGGACTCTCTTCAGTATGTCTCATATCTCTCTTGTTCTGAGGAGCTCAGAACTGGACCCAGTGCTCTAAGTGTGACTAAGTTCCCTGCTAAGTAGAAGGGAAGATCACTTTCCTCAATCTACTGGCAATACTCTGTTTAATGCCGCTGAGGACACTATTTGGCTTCTTTGAAGCAAGAGCACACTGCTGGCCCATATTCAATGTGGTGTTCACCAGGACCCCTAGGTACTTTTCTGATGACTTGCTTTCCAGTCAGGTGGTATATATTTGTGGATGTGATTGTTCCTCCCCATCTGCAGGATTTTGCATCACTCCTTGTTGAACTTAATGGGGTTTGTGTCAGCCCGTTTGTCCAGCCTGTTGATCCCCCTCTGGATGGGAGCACAACCTTCTGGCAAATCAGCCACTCCCCTGAGTTTTGTGGCCTCTGTAAACTTGCTGAGGGTACACTGACTCATCATCCAAGTCATTAATGAAGATGTAGAACATGACTGAATCCAGTACAGACCTCTGGGCTACATCACTGTTGATAGCTTCCAACTAGACTTTGTGACACTGATTGCCAACCTCTGGTCCTAGCCATTCAGCCACATTTCCACATCACTGTCTGCTCATCCAACCCATGCATCAACAACTTGTCTATGAATACATTATGGGAGACAGTGTCAAATGCCTTCCTGAAACCCAGGTAGGCAATATTGACTGATCTCTCCTTATTTACCAAGCCAATCACTTTATCATAGAAGTTTATCAAGTTGGTAAAGCATGACTTATTCTTAGTGAATCTATGCTGACTTCTGAAGACTTTCTTTTTGTTCGTGTTCCTGGAAACAGTTTGCAGGATTAGAGGGACCTGGATAGGTTGGAGAGGTGGGCCCAGATGAACATTATGAGGTTAAACAAGGCCAAGTGCAGGCTCCTGCACCTGAGCCAGAGTAACCAGAATTATCAGTATAGGCTGGAAGAGGATATACTGGAGAGCAATCCTGTGGAAAGGGACCTGGGGGTGCTGGTGGATTAAAAACTGGATATGAGCCACCAATGTACAATTGCAACCCAGAAGGCCAATTGCAATGACATCAGCCAGCTCCTTATCACTAGAAAGTGCTTCACACTAGGGCAAATGGACTTGTAAAAGTTTAATTTTCTTAAGTATTGTCCAATCTGATCCTCCTCCATCAAGACTATGTCTTCCTTGATCCAGATCTTGGTCTTTGGGGCCTTCAGTTGATCAAGTCTGGTCTTGATAGTAAAGAAGCAGGTCCCCTATCTCATTCAGCAGTAGGCCTACACTCTCCTTAAGTCTTTCTTTTGCTACTTGTACTGGCAGGGCATCACCCCATGGGAGTCTTGCAAGCACATCCCTGAAGAGACAAAATCTGGTCTCCTGAAGTCCAGGGTTATGATCTTGCTTTTTGCCCTGATTCTTCCTCTCTGGATCGTGAACTCTGCCATTTTATGGTGACTGCAGCCAATGTTGCCTTCATCCTTCAGATCCCCAAGGAGACATTCCTATTTTAGTGAGTGTGAAATACAAAAGAGTACCTCTCCATGTTGGCTTCTTAATAATTAACAGTGGACATTGCATTATATTGTCTTGTAATTTTCCCATACAAAGGACTTTTAAAATAGATTATCTTGCTTGCCATGATGTCTTATGCAGAGCATAAGATTTTCTGTATCCAAGATTTTCTTTTGATAGCTCTGATAGATTAGGGAAGAATGTTTTTAAGTAAAAAAAAAAATCACATTTGGTCAGAATTTATTTTATAAAATGCATTAAACATTTCTGTAGTTTTACATTTTTCTTTCCCCACCCTGCTTTTGTGAAGGAAAAAAAAAAAAAAAAAAAGGAATTGATTTATTTTTATTTACTCATGTGTCCACTTATATAATCCTTTGCCACTTTAAATTTTCCCAAGTGCCCTGTGTTTGGGGTTTGAAAAACTCCAACATTTAATTATTAATCAAAGTTCAAGAACTCAGAAAAAAAAAAAAAAAAAAAAAGTCTTTGTTTTTGGCTTGATGTAAAACTCTTTAAATCAATAGGTGCTGTTCCCCTGGCTTCTCTGTACTATAGGTCAAGTCCTTATGGGACAATTGTCAAGGCCACTGGTTTAGAAAACATTCTGTAGCTGTACAAAGTTTGTCTGACCTTGCCACTGATAGTTTCAGCAAAGCTGAAATGCACTTGATTTCATGGAAGACTACTTCTTTTGTAACAGCACACATAAGAAAGAGACTGAGGAAGCTAAGATTGCTTAGCCTGGTAAAGTGAAGTCTTGAACAGGACCTAACAGCAATCTTTTGATACTGCAGTGGAGGTTGCCAAGAAGACAGAGCAAGGTTCTCTACTGAGGTGTACAGTAAGAAAATTAGAACTGGTCATAAATTGGAATGCATGAGGATTCACTATGTGAATAATCAAGTACTGGCCCAAGCTGCACTTACAGGTTAGTCTTGGTCCATGGAGGTCCTCAAATTCCAGTTAGACAACGCCCTGAGCAATGACTCTGAATTCAGTATTCATCCTGTTTTGAGCAGGTCACTGGACTAGAGACCCCTTGAGATCTCGTCCAACCAAAGTGACTCTGTGACTCATACTTTAATACTTCCAGCTGCAGAATATTATTATAGGGAAAAAATACTATTACTGAACAGCCATGCAAACCAAATTTTTACAAACACTATGTTCTGCAAACAAAACTTACCTAATAACACCTTCATTCTAATTTTTATCTTCTGAAGATGTGGTTGATGAAATTATAATTTACTATTTTGTGTTTGTTAAGCATATGATAAATTCCTTTTCTGAGAAGAAACCAAAATGTTTGAATCTGCAAATTCTCTTACCTGTGGTCTTATATAATTAAACTCGGGAAAAGGTTATTAGGTTTTACATTTTTAAGATTTAATAATAAAATGTAAAATTGTTTAGGACTTTTATTATGGAACCAGAAATAAATGTGAGGGCACTGCTAGATAATCTTGCTCTGAGTGGTGGGTGACACTAAGGACTCAAAAAAACTCAGATGTGCTGTTTTCCAAATCAGCCTCTTTTATGACATAAGCTTAAAAGTTTAATACACTTTTACTGACTGGTATGTTGAACTAATTGAGAAAGACCTTAATCATTTAGCATCAAAGAAAATAAACTGGGACAGGCAACCTTCTCTTTCATGGTGGCACTTTTGGTGAAAGGTTAGTGATAGAGTTATTTAATATATTTAGATATTTTTATTACATTGCATAATGGTAGATCTGATGATACAATTTAAAGTCTTACATCATAAATTACTGTACTTTATAATGCTTTTAATGTCAATGGGAGAAATTATGGAAAGAGGAGCAAATCCAGGTAGATAAAGGTGTCAGTAGCTGTCTTTCAAACCTATGGTAAATATTAGAAAATGTTTTTGAAAGATCTCATCCTTAGTTCTTAGCACCTTAAAATGTGAAGAACCATCAATAGCTAGTACATTTCTAATATTTCATTCTATTTCATTCTAAGAATGAAACACATTGCATGAAAATCGTTGTCAGGATGAAATGTGCATGATTAAGAAAGGGTTTTCTTCTTTCTTTATTTGCTTGCTTAGTTACCTATTTGTTTAGAAAAGCAAATTCAGTTATTTTCTGACTCAGCAGGAACTTTTTTATTTTTCTTTTTAGATATTCACAGGCCCATTGATACCTAGTGGTTTATTAAATCTTTAATAAATAACATTATAGCTTATCTCTATAAGCTCAAATCAATATAATGCTGCAAAGATAATGTCATCCTCAACCTTTATGTTTCATGAAATTTTTATTAAACTTAGGTAACTCAGTAGCTCTTCATTCAGAGTTTGGAAATCAGCTTATAAAATGAACATTTGAAACTTTCTCTTGGTGTAAAAGTTGCAGTCAATACTGCCATAGAAAGCCACAGTGCCAGCCTGACACTTCATCTCCTTAGAAGATATCAAAACAGGGTACAAGAAACTATAAATGAATTATTTTCAAAATTATATGTATAAACAATTTTATTCTATACATATGTTAACCCCTTGTCAGCACTTGTCTAAGATGCATGAATTGACTTTTATGCTATGTATTTACATAATGTAAGAATAGACACCAAACATTCAAAGTCACGGGTACTGGATTTGTGTGCTAAGATTGCTAGTGGCAGGGCTACAGAAGTGGCTTCTGTGAGAAGCTACTAGAAGCTTCCCCAAACTTGATAGAACCAACGCCAGCTGGCTCCAAGACAGATACGCTGCTGGCCGAGGCCAAGCCAATAAGCAACAGTGGTAGACCCTCTGTGATAACCTATATAAAACCAGATAAAACAAAACCAACTCAGCAATTGCAACCAAAGAGACAAGTGATGACACGTGAGAGAAACAACACTGCAGACACCAAGGTCAGTGAAGAAGGAGGGGGAGGAAGTGCTTCAGTTGCTGGAGCAGAGATTTCCCTACAGCCTGTGGTGAAGACTGTGATGAGGTAAATTGTCCACCTGCAATCCATGGACAGCCATGGTGGAGCCTGAAGAATGCTGTGACACTGTGGGAAGCCCACACTGGAGCAGGGTCCTGGCAGGATCTATGGGCCCTTAGAGAGAGGAGCCCATGCTGGAGCAGGTTTGCTGGAAGGACTGAAGATGCAGGAAATTATGCTAGAGCAGTCTGTTCCTGAAAGGAACACCTCAAGGAAGGGACCCATGCTGGAGTAGTTACTGTAGGCTGTGGAAAGGACTCACATTGAAGAAGCTTGTGCAGAACTGTCTCCCATGGGAGGGAAGAGTGTGAGGAGTCCTCCAAGGAAGATGGAGAGGCAGAAACAATGCATGATGAACCAACCCCTGTTCCCATCCCCAAGTGCTGCTGGGAAGGAGAGGGTAGAGAATTCAAGAGTAAATTTAATCCTGGGAATAAGGGAGGGTTTGGGTAAGGTATTTTAAGATTTAGTTTTTATTTCTCATTATCTTACTTTGATTTGATTGGTCATAAATTATTTTTTTCTCCAAGTCAAGTCTGTTTTGCCCACAACCATATTGCTGGATGTTCTCTCCCTGTTCATATATTGACTCACATGCCTTTTGGTATAATTTCTCTCCCTTGTCCAGATTAGGAGATGAGTGATAGGGCTGCTTTGGTGGGCATCTGGTGTTCAGCCAGGGTTAACCCACCACAATCTCAAAAAACTGCTAGAATCCAGTTCATATTGAAATACTTGTATGCTAAAACATTTCTGTGTGAAATTTGGATAGAGGTCCCAGAGTCATAGCTGCTAAACATTAAATCTTTGTATGGTTCACTATGAGAAAAGTCTCCTGAAAAGAGACATGTTAATGTGTGTGGTAGTTCTTTGCCTCAAAATATCATTATAAAGAAAACACAGAAATGTTTTCCTCAGTCTGATAAATGAATCTGAAGAAAATGCTCTACAAACTGTCTGTATTCTTAGGGTTGTATAAATATAAAAATGAGAGAGAAAGGGATAATGCACCTCCAGCACTGCAGATGGACCATGAAGAGTGCTATATGTGTTTTGTTTTATTCTTTTAGAATTAGCTTACTTCTTCCGTGGATCATCTACCTCAGTTCCTTAAAAAAGGTTACTGCTCTATGATTGCTAAAATGAAAAAAGTAAATGGAGATTTTATAGACCTTTCAACCCTCTATGCAAAGACAGCAATCTGGACTGGATTCTTTTCTACCTTACAGTGGGGGGCATAACTTTATACAAATACTGTTAAAAATATGAATAATATATGTCTACTACTTCAACTCTGCAAGCCACATTTGAGATACATAAATACTATTTTTATTTTATTTTTATTTTTCTTTGATAGAGCTATGAACAGTTGCTAGTGAGCATATCTAAGACTGGTTGAATTTGTATATGCTCAACGGCAGTATTTCTGCAAAGATTTAATGATAATTTCAGCCCTTATACCCTAAATCTTTAATTTACACATTTTTAGGAGCTTTATATTCTAGAATATTTCATTGCTCAGTAGAGGCCTGAAGGCAGTTGGCATCCTTGCAGTCATTTTAATGAGTTTTAGGTTAACTTCACAATGTTCTGGAAAAACAGAATATTCCTGGGTAACAACACAAATTCAGATTTTGAGTAAATGCAGACATTCAAAGAAGTTAAGGCCAAAAAAAGGTTAGCATAATAATTTCATCTTCCATCCCACATAAGACGGACTATAATATCACACACAAATTACTATATCAAACTATGTGAGAAATATTCACTTGAACTGGTAAAAAAGAGTAGAAATGGATTGTGGAGAAAATTAAGATAATGGACAGAAAGAGACATGAAAATACTATGATGTGGCAGAACTGGAACTTCTCAAGCAGTCTTCCTCATCAATAGACGTTATGATGTATTCTAGCTAATATTTTTATTAGCTACTGTGGCAGTATCTAGGCTATGCACATACGTGTTCTGAGTTTTACTCTCATCTATCATTCCTTGATTTTGGCCTAGAAATCATCATAAGCATCTCAGAAGGTAGTCCAGAATGGTTTGAATGGGAAAATTCAGGAGCTTTTCCTCTTACAGAATCTCAAATATTAACCTGTAAGGCAGAAGAGATGATTTGACACTTTAGAACACCCCTCTACCTGAATATTAGCCAGTTCTTACAGCATGAGATGTGGTGTTGAGGAACCTGAGAAAAAGAAAAGATATAAATAGTGGTATCATGACCCTGATTTTCAGGAGACCAAGCTTGGACCTATTCAGAGATCTGCTTGGAAGAGGCCCATGACTTATAGTCCTGGAGATGAGTCCAAGGAAAGCTGTTTGATTTTAAAAGATCATCTTCTCATAAGCTCAAGAACGAACAGTTCTGAAACACAGAAAACAACGCAAAGTGTCACAATTCAAGGTCAGGGAATCCTGTTAGACCTGTAACAGATGCTCTCTGTTAACCCCTCTCACTCCCCAATGGGGAAGAGAAAGGGAATACATGAGACGGACTTATGGATCAGAAAAGGAAATTAGAAAAGTTTTAATAAAAAAAAAAAAAAAAAAAAAAAAAAAAAAAAGGAATGTATAGAACTATATACAAGACTAGTATTGAACTCAACCCACCCTGATGGCAATTACATCACCATCACCACTGATGCTGTGGAGCAGGCACGAAGAAAGTCCCAGACTGGATCCAGCAGAATTAAGAGATGTGTTCAGGAGATGGATTCTGGTACCATATTCAGGAACACAGATCAGGATTGAAGGCAGAACAGACAGAGTCCTCCTCAGATGCTGGCCATTGAAGAAGAGAGGAAGAACCTGGAAGAGCTGAGCCAGGCTGAGCCAAGCAGGGGCTTGACCCTCCTGATCCCTCAGCTGTATATTGAATATGAAGTATGTGGGATGGAATACCTTGCTGGTCAGTTTAGGATCCCCTGTCCTGTCTGCTCCTCCCTGCAGGTGTGACCTTTTACTTTCTGCACCTCCCAGTGTGGTACACAAGATCCAGCAGTGGCCTTGGTCTGCACACCAATCCTTGGTAGTAACTCGAGGTTATGAGTTTAAACATGAGGTGTTATCACTGCTAGAAGCAGACACTTTTTGTGAAAACAGGCTGCTAACTTCAGAAAGTGCAGTTAGTTAGAAGTACTGAGATGAAAAGTAAAATTACTGAACAGAATTAATTCTGTTCTCAATCAAAACAAGACACAAAGACAGCCAGAGGTCTGCATGAATGAACAAGGAGATCCTGACAAAAACAAGAAAAAATTGCACCTCTGCTATTTTGCAGCAAATACTGGGGTGAATTGTTATTATGATTAGTTATTTTCTAGCCTTAGGATATTTAGTGCTAACAAAGCAAGTGTATTTATCAGTCGTAATTCTGAATCTGTTATGTCTGTCTCTTAAATATACCACTTATTTTTGCCTTTGCAAAACTGTCTCAGGGAAAGTCCTTGGAGGGACTCTGTCAGGCAAATGTCAAATCCATACACTTAATGTGCCACAACATATACCTTTGTTTGAGGGGGAGGGGGACAGGGAACACTTAAATAAGCTGACTGTATACATGCCCATGGGAAAGCATTACCAGCAGGTTGAGGCGAGTGATCCTTCCCTCCTATGCAGCACTGGTGAGACCACATCCAGAGTGTTGCGTCCAGTTCTGGGATCTCCAGTACAAGAGACATGGATATACAGGAGAGAGCACAGCAAATGTCTGCAAAGGTGATAATGAGCCTAGAACACCTGCCATATGAGGGGAGGTTGAGAGAGCTGGGACTGTCCAGTCTGAAGAACAAGAAGTCTGAAGTGCAGTCTCTGCAAAAAACTTCTTTATAGTTTCTTCTCAACCCAAAATAAATGTTTGCCAAGTAACAGCCTCCATTTCTTCTGTGTTCAGACTCCTACTGTATAAGAAATTGTGAAACAACTGATGAGAAGAACTATGGGGTGCTCTTTATCCTTTTTTGCAAATAAAGTAAAAGAATACAAATAAATTGTTTTGACATGCACTGTTCTTTAACTTGCTAGAAATTTCCTTCCCTCATTCTTTACAGAGTATCGCATGTATGACAGGTTATATAGGATATGTATCTTCCAAGGGAGTTTTTGCATTTTCTGTGAATTTCTTAAACTGAAGTTTTAAGTATCTTGGTATTTCTATCTGGATAACACTTTGATGTCATGTAGTCGTATCAATAATACAGTGCCTAACTCAATCTGGGACGTAGCTACATCTTGTACAACTGTTACTAAATGCTATTGTATAAAGCCAACAATTTGATGACATTTGAAGGTATGTCAATCAGGAACAATATTCTTCATGCAGTTAGCTGAAATTATAGAGTAATTCAAAATTATGTCCCTGTCCATGTTGTGAAATTAATGTTCTGCCATCCATGAAATCACATGCAGCTCAGTGGCACTTCTGGTTGTGCAAAGGAAGGAGAAGCATAACTTTTCAAGGAGGCAGGGAACCTGTAATGCATGATGGAATTCATGCATAATTTAAAATTATATGCTTTTTCTTCACTGGGGGAAAAAAGCAATCACATTGGAAAAATGTAGAATCTGATCTAAACTAACCTGAAATCAGTATATTTTATATTTAAGTGTCCTGTGACTATATTCATCACTGAGCCATAGTAGGCCAGGCAATTCATATTAAATGTGATGGAATAACAGCTATTTCTATAGAGACTAAAATGACAAATATATAAATGATTCCATTCATATCAAAGAAGGTCTGTAGACCTTAGTATCAGTCATAGAGAGTTCCCTTGAATAAAACGGTAAGGCATTTCTTTTTGAAGTTCAGAACACTATTTACCTTTTTTTTTAACATAAGTAATTTTAATTTACTTTTGTCCCAGAAAAACACATTGTTTTGTGTAGAGGAAAATAACATCTTGTAGTGAGTTTATTTATTAATTTTCCTTTGAATCTGTTAGAGGTCTTTAGATATTGAACAAAGAAGATGATTTACAATAAAAGAGTTTTAAAAATAT
>JANHGN010005845.1:0-81909 GCA_024605025.1 Megaceryle maxima | reverse complement strand
CCCCATGGGAAGCCTGCTCTGGAGCAGGGTCCTGACAGGACCTGTGGACCCATGAAGACAGCAGCTCACACTGGAGCGGGTTTGCTGGCAGGACTTGTGACCCTCCAGGGATCCCACGTTGGAGCAGTCTGTTCCTGAAGGATTGTCCCTTTGGAAGGAAGCCACACTGGAGCTGTTAATGAAGAACTACAGCCCATGGGAAGGACTTATGTTGAAGAAGTTCATGGAGGAGTCTCTCCTGTGGGAGGGACCCCACACTGGAGCAGTGGAAGAGTGTGAGGAGTCCTGCTGCTGAGAAGGAAGGAGTGGCAGAGGCAATGTGTGATGAACTGACTGCAACATGCATTCCCCATCCCCCTGTTACTCTCGGGGTTGGGAGAAGCACAGAAAATTTAAAGTAAAGTCCAGGAAGAAAGGGAGGGGTGGGGGCATTACATTTTTAAGACTTGGTTTTATTTCCCATTACTCTTCTCTGATTTAATTGCTAATAGACTAATTTCCCCACGACGAGTCTGTTTTGCCCATGACAGCACTTGGTGAACAATCTCCCTGTCCTTATCTCAACCAGTGGGCCTTTTGTTATATTTTGTCTCCCCTGCCCAGCTGAGGAGTGGGAGTGACAGAGTGGCTTTGGTGGGCACTGGGCATCCAGCCAGGGTCATCTTGCCACACCTCTGTAGATGGACAGACTTATATTTTATGTAACTCTGCAGCACAGGGGTGACTCCATCTACAGGACAGTACTCAAGTTAGATCAGGAGTCTCACTAAAGCTTGTAACAGGGAAAAAGCAGTGTCCATCACCCATAGTCCAATCTGGCACTAACCACTAGGTCACATACGTCTTAGGAAGTTGGTTACCATCATGGAATGGCTAAATAACTTGCCTGCTGCCTGCTGTTTTTGCTGCCTTTCAGTTGTCCACTGAACATACCTGTTGCTGGTCTGAGGGCAGGGTATGGCAGGGAAATCATCTCCACAGCCCATGCTGAGATATGGGAACCATAAGAAGCTCTGTAGGATGCAAAGAGGCAGCTGTCTCCTTGTACCTCATCTTTCTTCCCCCTGCTCCCTCCTTCCCAGTCTCCCTCTCCTTGTGAAAGTTCATCTTTCCCAAGGATGTCAGAGGATCCCTGCACACGGTGTCAAGATAAGCAGCAAGTAATGCCAGGAGGAATTTGCTGAGCCAGCTGGTCTTTTGCACCCTGTAGGATGCACAGACCAAAGAGGCGTCTGCCACACATGTCACACAGATGAAGCCAACTTTGCATTCAACAACTGCACCAAACAAAAGATAAAAGCAGTTTCAGCATAATAGATCATTCAAAGGGGCTCCAAATCCACACCCCCTCCCCTCTCTTTGTACACTCTCTCCAGGTTGCTTAGCAAAAGCTGATTTTTATTTCCAATTAAAGGATTTGAGAGCAGCTTTTATTTATTATTTATTATTATTATTATTGTGTGCCCACTTTGAGTCACACTGCTTCATTCTCATTCTTTAATCTAATAAAAAAAACCAGCAGCATACACAATTCCTTCCTGTGAAATCTTCCTGGGTCTTGTTTAATGTTTTGCATAGCTACACTCAGGTTTTTTGGTGTATTTTAAACTGGCTCCGGATTCATGCTTGAATCACCACTAGTCCCACTGGCAAAAAAAGAGAGGGGTAGAAGAAGCAAAAAACCATGTTCATAGAATCTACTTTTGTCAGAGACGTACCAGTATCACAGAGTAGTCTACAGAGCACTGTCATGTTTAATGTGCACAGGCTGACACTAAGACAGCAGCTTGAAATGCAAAGAAACACAAGTACAGTAATCGCAGCATCTTGCAGCAGTGCTCAAAATGCTGCCATTCTCCTGACTGCCAGCCAAGAGGAATTTCCCAGGAGGCTGTACAGCGAAACCCTCTTCTCATGGGGCCAGACAAAGTGACATTTTGTTACCGAGCAGTAACGGAGAAAATTCTTTTAATTCTGTGCAATGTGAGCGTTCAAATTCCATCTCGGGGTTTGTGCTGTTTACATTAGGGATGAAATGAGCACCAGCCACTGGAGCACTTGTGGAGTGCTATGGAGATACTGTTTCCAGAGAACGGCATTTTTCAGAAGATACTGATGGCAGAGCAATGACCAAGTTGTATTGAATGACTCATGCGAGTTTGGTTCTCCAATCTAATCAGAGCATTTGAAATTCCAATGGTGCTCTTGTGCAAGCTATGTATGCACTACCAGGGCTTGCTGTGCTTGAGTAGCTTCTCATTTGAGACTCAAGGAAAGAGTCTGGAAAAATTTGTTAACTCAGCCCCACAGCCATGCAGGTAGATGAAATAAAAGCAGCGTTTTTAATGGTTTGGAGACCAAAGGACACTGTGACTGCTACAGGCAGTACAGAGACAGCAACAGCAAGGTGATCCCTGCCCCTGGAGCATCCCTCACTGTGACCGACAAGAGGTAGCAGGAGGAAGGAGCATGAGAGGGACTGGCAGGCAGAGAGGGTGTCTAAAGAAATGACAGAGGTCAGCACAATGAGAGAGAACAGCTCATTGTTAATCCTGTAGCACAGGACAGACCTTCTGTCTAGCAAGGTGCACAAAGCTGCTGTACATAGAAAATCAGTGTCAGGAACAAAAAAGTATTAAGAATTGGTCCTGTGGCCTTACCAGTGCATCACACACTGCACAGGGTATCATGCTTGTTGAAAAGTGCCCTAGTGACTTGGGAGCATCAGCCTCAGGGTGTTGTCCGCACATCTCAAGTCACGTGGAAGCAGAACTCCTACCAGGAGCCTCAGGAGGCAGGTCAGCTTGCCACACTTCTGTGCCTAACTCTAAAATAAGACCAAAAATCAGACCTGCTCTTATTTGAGATTTTTCAAAAGCAAAATCTTACTTACCTCCTATTGCTGCAGCCAGATGAGGAAAAGCATTCTGCATTCAATTGCCCAGATGGGGACTGTGTTGTCATTGTTTACATGGTGTTGAGTGGAGAAAGACACTGCTTTCACAGGGACATGTAAAGTGCAGTCCCACGGATGAGGGTTTTGGGTACAGGTCTCAGAGGCTAGAGCCTCCTCTATCCCATTTTAGAAGAGGAGCTCAGGCAGCTGGGCTCAGGTTTCAATGGCAATTAGGCACCAAATATTTCAGAAATACTTCAGGAGCTAAACTGCATGTTGGGATTATTAAATGCTCCGAAAACTCTGCCCTTTGTACTATAAGATTGTGGTCGACATGGTTATCATGGGTGACAGGTGAGCTTGTGTCTGTGCTTTCATCCCACAGCAAACACAGGGCAATTTGAATGGGCTGAATCCCTCGCAAAAGACACCACCTCTATCTGGGGGACAATTGGCCACAACTGTCAGGAGGGAAATGAAAACCTCTGGAACTAAGAAATGAAAATACAATATTTTTCACAGCTGGATATATTCTTTAGGAGAAAAAAAAATATAAAAGAAATCAACATTTTCTATTTTCATACTATTCTTCCTCAATCCCTTCATGATCAGAAGAGAGTGGGCTGAATACGTTGCAGCAGATTACACTGCTGTTATTTTAGGACCCATCAGAAGTACTGTAATTTTCCTGAAGAATCTTGTTATCACAAAATTGCAGCCTAATTTGGCATACTCAGAAATTCCTGCAGGTCAGATACGATTTGAGTAAACATTTAAATCTTTGGCCACATATCTGAACTGTACTTGTCAAGCATAGTCAAAATACAGTTCATGATACAAAGGGAGATCTCCCCTGCCTTTTGAAACTCCTATTTCATATTCTGAAGAGCCTTCCCAAGTCTAGGTAATTCAGTTCTTTAGAAAAAGATTTCCAGAGGTGCATTTACAGCCAGAAGTGTGACAAGGTACAATCACTCATGCCAAGACTACGTGTAAGTTTTTGACTTTCTATTTCCCTTTTTTTTTTTTTTTTTTTATTCCTTAAAGTTCAAAGTGAAGGTTTATTACAGTTCTTATTATGAGCAAACATGGTGCAAAATTTTCCAAGATCCCCAAACTCCACATACTGAGAGGTTTTTCTAAGGGCCAGAAGGTATCATTACAACAATCCTTTCATTTGACCTCTTCTACAACCCAGGCCACATGAACACCTTTGACTCCAAGACCTCAAAGCAACATACACTTACAAAATTCTTCATTTGTTCTGAGACATATGGAGATTTCTCCACCAGCTGCCTAAAAACTTACTAAGTTGGGGGGAGGGAGCAACAACAGGATGGGAAGGCCAACCCCTGGGCAAACTGTTGAGGATCCAGAAACTGATTTAAACTCAGCATCACCAGGGCCTATGAAACTGCAGTAGTTTAAATTCTTTAAAGATCGTATCCTGGGCTGGGCTTTTTACTGTTCATTTTACAATGCTGTTTATAACTTATATGACAGAATCAAATGGGAAAGTCAAGAGACAGAAGCTAACAGTGACTTAAACTGTGGTTTTCAAGGTGAGGCTGTCATAAAAGGGGACGTGCAAATACAACTTTTTTCCTATTTAATTTTTTTCTGTGGATAGGCTTTAGGCACTTAATATCATTTAAGGAACGACAATGGATGATGTATCCTACTGAATTTTGCTGTGGTTACTCAAAAAACTGCTTCCCTAAGTATTCAGCCTGCTGGTCCATGAGTAATGATGACCTCTCTATATGCTGTCTCTTCTTCCCTCTGCTGCTTCTGTTTACACACAATCATCTTAGCACAAATCCACTTTTCCTGGACAGCAGAGATACTCAAGCATGATGACATCTGAAATTGCAGCTACAGGGTTTGTCAGAGACCAGCTGTTGGTGATCCATTTCACAATGTCCCTTTTCTGCAGCTAAAGTGTTGTCTCCATGATATGGAGAGTAGGACAAATGACCACACTGCACAACTCCTACAGTGACATCACCTTGCTCCATTCAGTATCTCATGACTGCAAGTGTAAAAGAAAGACATGTCCTACCTCAAAAGGGCTTCTGTGGATATGGGTTCCAAGGTGCTTACCTTCCTTTGAAGTCCATGGGAGAAAAGATTGTGAGATACATGGGCTGAGGAATGCAGTCTAACAGAACTATACACTTAGGGTAGAGTCCCAGCCAATAAATTTAAATAACATTGATTTAAAAATAAACCCATAAAACATCTTGGTTACATCTGCATTAAACTAAGGAAGTTGTCTCAGATCTTCCTCAAATATATGTTATACCTCAATCCTCCTATTATCATACTTGCATCTCAGAGTGGGAACTATTCAACTACTTAATGACTACTATGATCCAGAGTACAATGAACACATGCAGATATATTCTGTGATCTCTGATAAGCCATATAGCCAGAAAAAGGCATAGAAAATTCCTGTCTTACAGGAATTATTCTTTGCTCACTCTATAACAAATGGGACCGTGCAGAAAATTCTGCAAGGAATGCAGGAAACCTCTGCTTTCTGCATATATTTAGCACATGAAAACATAGACATTTAATTAAGAATGAAAGACATTGCCATACTGGCCTGAAGGAAAAAAAAAATAAAATATATATATATACATAAATTTGGGGGCTGAAAGCCCACCGATGTTCTCTTAGAAGACAATCCTTCTACAAAACTGAGGTATTCATAAAACCCAGAGCCATTGTTGATGTGTTGCACGTCAGAAGTCTCTATTCTTTTCTTGTGAGACTCCATTCATACCCAGGAGCAGAAATGGGTCACATTCATTCTAGACAAAGCCATTTTAGGGAAATTTGGCTGCTCTGGATATTTTAAAGTTGCCAGAAATAGCTCAAAACTAAAACAGTAAGGAAAATAGCCAGAGGATATTTTGAAAAATCTTATATTTAAAAAAAAAAAAAAAAAAAAAAAGAAAATAATTGACTAGGAAGGTCAGATTGCAACACCATAAATCAGGAGTAAACTTACCAGAGCTGGTGCAGTTTCACCAGCATTCGGACTCTGCTTGGTAAGGAGGACTCATGGTTATTTCCAAGGAGTAACAGCCTGTGAATGATGCCAGTCAAAAAACATGGTAACAATAAGGAGGGTAAAGCATGCTGACATTTTCTCAGCTAGTCGGTGTAAGCAAACAAACAAAAATACAAAGGGAGGAAAACAGCCTTGGCACAGATGGGCTCTTTTGCATGTTGCTTTCCACACATAGAGCAATTTAATCTTGAGTCAGCACAAGTTAGCAAAGGAATGACAGGTTGTTACAATTACAAGCTGCTTTGGAAGTATTACTATCAGTGCTGCCTCTATTTATGTTTAGTATTGTTATTGATGCTATTAATACTGCTTGTACAAGCGTTTGATATTACTGTACTGTTGTAAATAACATCTGGATTAACAGTTGAGAGAACAACATGATGCGAAACAGATTGATGGCTGAAGAGGCAGCATTTATTGGGTCACATCTCTGGGTTACATTCCTGCGGATGTTGTGTATTCATACTACAGGAGTCAACGGGAGGCTTTTCTAAATAAGCACCCCAGGATCTGGCTTGCAAAAGAAGACATGATGCTGTGACTTATTTTTTTTTCTGCCTCTGCAAGGACAGATTTGTTACCAGATCACAGTGGCAGAACTGACCACAGAAACTCTAATCCTCAGTCCTTCTATATTAACCACAAAGAAACATTATCCAAGAATTCAAACCAGACCTCACTTGGCATCTTGTTTGTATTATTTGTGGTCTCTTACTTAACACCACAAGCCACCCTTTGCCCCAAACTCCTTTAATCAAAATCATAGCTAGGGGCTCAGCAGAGACCTAAGCCTCACAGTACTGAACAGAGGAAAAGCTGATACATGTTCCACAGATTGTGTATAGTCTAAATAGATGACAGGAAAAAGGAGACTGCAATCTAACTTCTCTATATAGCAAACCCCCAAGGGACTTGGATAAATGTACGCTGTAACAGGATTTTCACTGCAATAAATTTGTTGCAAGTCACTCCCTCAGATGTATGAAGAACTGTCCCATTTGAATTAGATATCACATGGCACACTGTTAGAAACCCTCTCCAAATCTCTGAGGCTCTCCCCACCAGCTGCCTCCCAAGCTGCCCAGCTGCAGTAGCCTGATCTGGCACCCATGGGATATGATAGCACATCCAGAAATGCAGACTGGTCCCCCCTGGGTGACATGGAGATGAGCTGGGACACTGGCCACAGAGGATAGGGTTCAAATGCTTCAATGCAGGGACATAATGTCATTTTAGGTGGTGTAGTCAGATCTTCTGCTCCTATTCGAGATGGGTGCAGGGCTTCCTAAAGTCCTGCATTATAGTTACATTTAATCAATTGGATTCCAGTGTAAGATAAGGACTCAGTGCTCCAGCTTTATGGATCGCTTCATCCTCTATCAAGATGCCTGGGGTACATTGACATCAGCACTTTAGTCTGGAACAGACAAGCACTTTGGAAGTAAACCCTTTTATGGCCCTTGTTTACCATGCTTTTGTTGACATCATAGTACATACATAAAGCACTGGAAGGGGATTCTTTTCCAACTAAGGGCCCTGTAAGATGCTCTTTGGGACAACATCTAATAAAGTCCTACCACTAATTGATATTTAGGAGTGATTCTGGAGCAAAATCTAAAACCACACTGAAGATTATTTGTCCTCTTCATCAAATGCCTTCTTTCACAGCTCTGCTCCTCTATAACTGTGCTGCATCAGAACAGTTTATGTTGCCCATAAAGGCTGCTAAAGTCATAGGTAATGGAAAGTAAAGAAAACAGCACTGATTTGAGCTGTTGCCAAGTGAGTACACCCCTAGTCCAGATCCAGAAGACTGTCTGCCCTGCTTCCCAACCTGCTGACAGAACATAGACACTTCCCTAACACATATGCCCTGGTCCAGGGTGCACTGCCCATGGGGTTGCCACTATCCCAATTTATTTAAGATTTATTCAAGGTCAATGTCCCCAGGACATTTTGTTCTTTGCCTCTAGTCAACATCACACCAGGGCTGCTTCCCCCTGCCCCAAGTCACCAAAGCCTCCTCAGCCCAAACAAAGCCCACAGGAGCTGAGCCTACTCATCAAAAAGCAAAGACTGCTTTTTTAAAGGTAAAGCTCTCCTTCCTGCCTGAGAGTTGCAGACTTTAGAGAAGAACCTTTCCACATACTGAATCTTGCATTAATATGCTTTATATTAACATGTAGATGAGGTTCATCCCTGGCCCATCATTGTAACCAGGTATGACAGCAATCCATTGTTTTTGAGCCATGGCAGTGTGGTTTTGGCTGTTGGGTTCCCATGGTGTCTATGAAGGTCCAGTGGAGATAGAAATGGCCTCATTTAGTCAATATTTAAGTGATTTTTTTTTTTTTTTTAAATCTGCATGTTAGATACAGTATGTATTAAGAAAAATCAGAAAAAATATGGCTGTCATATTCAAGTCACTCTTCAAGCAGATTTCTTCTGGTAGCAAGATTAAAAATAATGGTCTTTTGCTGTTGTGATTGTAGTAAACAGTGCATTAAAACTGCTTTGTTCCTTTGCTTTATAAATGGGAAGCACTGCCCCAGGTAACTACTTTCAGTCACAGGAAGCCTGTGGGCGCTTCCAAGTGAAGCCAGCTATTTGGAGTTGAAATATCATACCTGAAACCCAGGGCCATCTTTCACGTCTCTTCTGATCACTTCAAGTTCCACTAAGTGTGCCCTCCTTTATTTATGGAGCATTTATCCTGGCCTTGTTTCCAGGGAATGGAAAACTCCCCCAGAGAGTTAGAAGTTAAGCACCGTAACTTCATACAGCAGATCTGTCCCCATGATCCAAATGTACATACTAAACTCTTTTATTCTCTGTTGTACATTGATTATATTCACTTCAGTGGCAAAAGGTAAAAAACATAATTTCCTGCTGCAGTTGCCCAACTTTTATGATGTTTTATTTCTATCACTGAAATACCTAGAATGACCCATTTCATTTTACATTACAGACATTTCAAAAGGTATCATGATCAGATTGTGTGATCTCCTCTTCAGAATTAGCCATTAGAGAGAGAAAGTTGCTTCTTATAATGTGAAGCCTGCAGGCTACACAGAAAGCCACCTTACATATTTGAAAAAGGTCAGTTTTTAACTTCTCTGGGTTTTAAACCTGTAGCATCAATAGGTGGATTTTACTGACATCAGGGAATAGTACATTCTTGGCCTGAGAAGCAACGGGAGATGAACTGTATGGTTTGGAATAGACACAAAGAAAGTGCTCAAGCATCCCAGTGAAATACCTAGTCTAGCATATGGTCTTCCACAGCAGCTGCAATCAGGTGCTTTGGAGAACAGCAATCAGAACCAGGTAACCATCCCATGTATACAAGACTAGTTCAGCATGTACGAGCTGTGCGTTACCAGTGTCCCAGCAACACAAATCCCTCTGCGTGGACACATCTCCCCATCCAGAAGCAACTTGATGAAGTTTCTTTAATACCATGTAGTTCACTTGTATTTAAAGGTGACCTTCTTGGTTCTCTGTGGTTTTTCCTGGTTTCAAAGCATTTTTTCTTATTCTTTGAGTTACTCATTCTGGTGATGTATTCAGAGCCTGGTGAGTTGTGACTGCATGCCAACAAATTAGAGTACCTGTCATTGGCATCAACTAGAGCAATGGGCTGATGCCAGAGCAGACTTATTACCTGACATCTACATGAGTCTCTTAACCTTTACATGAAACAGCCACTACCCATGGGATAAAGTCATAGATTAGACTGTTGTGAAATATGGTGCATGTGCACCAGATTCTGGAGTACAAAGGAAGGAAATACATTTCCCCTTGATAGTGTGGAGAAGGGAGGCTTGGAAGGAGTTTAGGAAGAGCTGTTTGCTCAGACTGCTGAGTTAAGAGGATGAGATTAGAAATTTAATTTCATAGGGAAGGACTCAGAGAAGAGGAACAAGTAAGAGTCAGCTTGCTTTGGATAATTGTTCACCTGTGAAACAAAGACATTTAAAAAGTATGATAATCCTTTTATGTCAGACCAGTTCCTGGCAGTGGTTTTGGTTTATGGAACCCAAATAAAGAACTCCTAATTTCAGTAATGCCATGATGTTTCACAGGAGGTACAACTGATTTACTCATCCTAATAAAAAAGTATGAATCCCTCTAATATGTGTAACATATGTCCCATTTGTGGAATTTGGTCATAGATGAATTTTACTCATTTTGGTATTACTCCGTGAGCAGAACAGTTTATCCTGAAAATCCTAAGGCAGCAGAGTACTCTGAATCAGAGTGAATGGGTAGCAGTTTACTTTCCAGAATATGAATCGTTCATGTTCCAGGTGATGCACATACGGTACTCAAACAACTGCATCAACAGATATCCAATTGTTTCCATTTCTTAATCTGTTTGCTTTGGGTTTGTTTGTTTGTTTGTTTTTTTCCTGTTTTTTTAAAACACCCATGGGCAAGGACAATGAAGGAAGTGAGAAGGCTATTCCAAATCCTCTATTCCACTGATGTCTAGAAACAAAGATCTTCTGACATAGCATATTTCAATGTCCTTTGTTTAACCTTCCCTCTTGAAAGATCTGAACAGAGAGCCTTTGTTTTCTGGTGCTTTGTAGACTAACCTACAGGTTATGCTTTGATAAATATCCAACAAGCTAAGGAAACATCAAGGCTTTTCCTTAAGATGCATAGTTGCTATTTTGTCTGACATCTTCTATTCTTGTTAGACATTATCATAAGTATTTAAGAGGCCTTTCTGTCTCTGAAGCTCCTGTTTGCTGTTAGTACAGTAGGCTAAACTACCCCGTGCTGGTATTTTATCTGTTTTAGCCACTTAGGTCTTCATTGCTTCCTTTAGAATTCACACTTCTGACTCCGTCTCAGGAGAGGAGTCAGCGAGTTTCATCTTTACAAAACAATCACGTCCTGGAGTCTTGACACACACTTTAAAGCAAAAACAGAAACTCAACAGGAGTTATGTTGCAGTGCTCTAGACGCAGGAGGTTGGTAGCAAACAACTAGTCTGGCATAACATGAATAAGCTCATGGCAAAGTTCCTAGCACAGCCATGTCCATGCATATTATTCTTGATATACCACAGAATGTATACATTCCTCCAGTCTTAGGTACAGAAATAGCAACTTGGTGAGTTCATTGACAGTTACAGACCCCATACACCAAAGTTTGGACAGTGCTGATGTGGGTTGCTGCTAAGGTTGTCTCCTAGGGAAGGTTTGCTTTAGTGCAGGCTTGAAAAGTGAAACTATTAATATCATCACTGGTGACATGCAAAAGACTCTGGAACAGAAATTGATGGGATAAACCCGTGTCACAACACAGAAGGAGAGGAATGACTGCTCTAAGGGTTTCTTGCTCTGTGCACTGTGCTTAGCTTCAGATCTTCACTGTTTTGAGATGCTGGGTGCACTTCTCTCTCAGATTATAAAATGGCCTAAATGCTTTTCCCCTCAAGAGCCTTCCCTTGAGTAACCTTTCCTTTCTGAGGTTAGCCTCTCTATTTCATGAAGTCAGCTGAGTTGGGATTTTCTCAATGCAGTTTCAGGTGAAACTTGGGACACGAGATAGTCCCTGTGAACCTCAAGCGACCAAAGTCTTCTGTAAACAGCTTTCTCCTTTCTCCATGAGCAAAAGCATGTCATGAATTACCTAGCCTAGAAAACAGAAGACAGTGTCTACACATCTCAGGAGTGAGATGTCAGAACCATCTTCCAGTAGGAACCTCTCAGAAGAGAGATGACAGAACCATGTTCTAGTAGGAGCTGAGGGACAAATGACCTGCACACCTCCAAAATGAAACATGTTCCATTCCTGGAAGGAATTTGCATTCCTTGCCAGATATCTGATGAACCAATCACGTCCTTAGTTTCCCATGAGAATCTATCTGTTTAGATATGCAGTTCTTCCTGCAGTTCTCATCAAAGTCAGTCATGTCAAGTACCCCAGGCTGCTTGTAGAGCTGCCATTCAGATTCCGCATGCTTCCCATGAGTAGTTTTGGTCATTATTTGAACATAATAAGGGTTATTGAAGGGCCAGAGAAAGTTGCAAAGGGAACATGAACCAGTTGGATGGTTTCATAGTCAGTATGAGCCCATTAAAAGCTGCACTGATACAAAAAGCAACACCACCCATGGTCCCCTTGCCTCCTTGCCCAATCATCCGCTTCCTCTGCTCTACCAACTACAACCATAGTGTTCACCTCTATATTTTCAGAAAGTGGGCATGTCCCTTCACATGGCAGCACAAATACCAGTGCTAGGGCAAAGGAGGAAGCAAGAAGACGTAGCTCAGGATGGTGAAAGGGTGCAAATGCCTTTTTCAGCTGGTAGCACAGTCTTTAACTTAAGCTTCTCAAGAAACCATAACTTTAAAGATGCTGCACTCTGAGAGGGCTTTTCTCACAAAAAAAAAAAGAAGCCCTGACCTCTTGTGGTCATTAAGCACTACAAACCCAGTAAACCTCAATTTTCCTAATTCCTTAATCTTCTGACCGAGCACTTTTGAGCAGAGATGCTCACCCCCAATGGTATGTTAGATTCCCACCAGTCACTTATTGTTGGGATGGCAAAACCCATAATTGTTAGCATTTTGCCAAGCCTTCTGGAAGCCTTGTCTGAAAGGTAGTTCTGATCAACCTACAGTCCAAGCAAATTTCCCTCTACAAACTTTAGAGAGCTGCTGGGGCCACAACATCATTTTCCATTTCAGGATTGTTTTACAGACATTTAACAAACCACGTAAGTAATTCATGGCACGTTTGGGACAAGTTAAAGATGAACTTTATCTTAAAAGATTCATACCTGCCTGAAGTGCCTGTGGCTGGAACTGAATAAAATACAGTCTCCTGGTTTATTGTACATGGTGAATGACAAATGATTGTTTTAATGGTAAGGGACTCATTGGGATAGAATGCAAACCAGCAGTGCCAGAGTGTGAGGCTAATACATATCAAGAAGGTTCTGTGCTCCCTTGAGAGCAGAAAAATGCTTAGACTGGAAGGCTGATCCATCTGGGCAGGTGCAGAGAGCAGAGCCAGAAGGCAAAGAGAAGGCTACATGCACCTGTACCACTCCAAGCAGACATATCTAAAGATTTTCGGATGCGTAAACGCACAAGGTTCTTCCCCTTTTCTGTATGAGAATTCCCTTGGTGCACGAAGTGCACAGCTAAAATAGCACAGAGAATCATTTGGAACATCTTGCTGTGCCTCCTGCAGCCAGAGCAGCCTCCTCAGGGTGAGCTCCCATCACAGGCTATTGCTGAGATAATTATTATTTGTGACAAAGTGGGAAACTGTACTCTGTCCCTTCGGGGAGGTGGAAAAAGCTGTAATGGGGAAAGCAAACACGTGCTGCATACACAGGAGTGCTTTGTGTCAGTGCAGTGCACACACGCTGCCTCCTCGCCTCACCCTGCAGCACTGGAGAAGATGAAACTGCAAAGAGTGACTGGGATGCCTCTTCTGCAATAGGTGACTCCAACCAGGACGTAACAATTTTCACCTCTGTAAATGTGTCACCTGCAATGAAATCCCACTCACATGCATTGTGTCAACAGGTCCTATAACCCCAGACCCTCAGGAAAACTGAGCTGGCCAAAACATGAATCAACCAAGGATTTTGTTGGCATTTACCCTCCTGCTTTCATCTGCCCTTCAGCCATTCAGTCTGGTGTTTGTGCAGTGTCACAAAGGGACTTGAGCCAGTATGAGGCCACCTTGTGCTCCAGGAACAGCAGAAATAATATTAAAAACACAAAACACAGTGATGCTTACTTTAATTCTGCAAACACTGGAAAGAGCCCTGATCATAGGACATTTCATCACAAAGCTATTAGATAACACATGCACATTTTGGAATCATCTAATTTTATATGTTCCTCATTAAAAGTATTTCCTTCCGCATGCTTTTTCCTCCTAAAGAACACAGAGCACATTTGTAACTAAATCTCATTTCAGCTGTTTTCCTTGAGAATAAGCAAAACAAGCTGTTACTCAGCAGGCTGTGATGTTTCCCCCCAACAAGCACGCCGACTGAAGGAGCAGGATGTGGCCACACACTTTCAGCTCTGCACAATGAAGATCCCCTCCATGCCCTGAGCTGCTCATCTTTCCTCTGCATAAGTACCCTCTGCACGTGCATCATCCAGGCTCAGGCAGGGCCATGCATGCACTCATGGAAATATGCACATGCATTGCCTCTTCCAAGCACTTGTTTGTCTCAGCTGCTTGTTTTCAAGCACGCACAAAGCTCTTTTTCTTCACAAAACCAGAAAAGACGTGCAAAGGAAAGAGCCTCCAGAGCCAGGGCAGCGGCCTTGCCTTTGTTAATGCTTGATTCTCATCTGGCATTTTTCTGCTGTAGTTCTTGAAGAATCCCATTATGTTAGATATGGAGAAACTGAGGCACAGGGGTGGGAAAGGATGGTATAACAGTCACTCAGCTGGGACTGCACTGAGCTCTTCCATTCACACAACTACATGCTGGCAAATCTCCAGTGTAGGTGTAGGCGACTGTATTAAAGACTTGTCTGTTGCAAACATGTCAGTGCTGTTAGAAGCCCCTGTGAAGGTTGTGAAGGTTGTGAAGGTTGTGAAGGTTGTGAAGGTGGGCCCTGTCACTGGAGACACAGATCCCTTCACAAGGAAATGAACACAGATCCTCTCAAACTCTGAATGCAAAAAGAATTGCTCCTGTGGAGTTTCTTTTTTCCTGACCCCTGATAATGTTTGGCCAACACAGATTCCCTATTAATTTTCCAAAGACCTCTTCCACTGTGGGGGTTCATTGCAGGGTAGTATTAAATGCCTTTTGACATTTACAAAACCCAGGAAGATTTTTATGCATTTGTGAAGGCCACGTGGCTTCCAGTGAGGGACACAACAGCTCACAGGAGCCCTAATTAGTGCCAATTAATTTTCCAATTCAGCTGCCTTGACTCCAAGAGGCATGTTGTCACTGCAGAGTGAGGCAGGAGGAACCATTGGGACATCTACGTCAGTGTGGACCAACCCTACGTCATCAACCCTGGGACAACGCTGAACCACGGGAATCTGTGGGCACCCAGGGACCACAATTAAGACCCCACTGATAGCTCTTGCAGAGATACCCATGTCCTCCAGTGATGTGGGAGGGTCAAAGGGAGGTATCAAACATTCAAGACATGAGTATTGCGGCATGCATCAGTCCTCTAAAACAGGCTGAGGTGCTGTGTACAAAAAGGTAAATAACAAGTCTGTGAAGGACAAATGGACCCAAGAAAGAGCATGTTGTGTGTGTGTGTGTGTGGACATGTACAAACAGGGAGAAAGAACAGAGAAACAACACAAAATGTGCCTCAAAATTAAAGCAAAGTCCTTTTCTGGGGGGCAGGGGTGCTCTGTCCTATGCTCTGCTGCGAGGGGAGAAGTAGGACTGGTGCTCTGGACAACCAGTGCTCACAGCATGGGAGAGATGCTCCCACGCATCCAAACCTACTCAACCGTTTGCTGCGACGTTTTCCTGGCAACAGAAGGGCAGAGCATCAGCATTTCAGCTTCTGCTCTGCAATGCACGGCTCTCGCTGGGCTCGCTCTTTCTGAAACATATGATGCACTAATGACGCCACCCAGGGATGACAAGCAGCTTAAGAGCTGGCTCTACCCTCTGGACACCTGGCACATTAAACCATGTAGCAAGTGGCATGTGCTGGCTTGGGAAAAAGCCATTACCACTTTGGACAGCCAACGGGCCCAACTGTTAATCCAGTGCCTTCATCTCCCCTATTGCTATTAATATAAAAAAAGAAAGGAAAAACAATCCAGGAGGAGGAATTGACTCAGTCATTGAAGCATGTTATTAGATTACCAATTCAAACCTCAGATGATGAGCCGTGATAGGATCAAGTGAAAAAACAGTGAATTAAAACAGGGAAAGCTCATGCAATGTCTAATGGTTATAAAATAATGATACCCATCCCTGAATCTGCTCAAGCTTTCTTTCAAGGATCAAAACCTGTCATAATGTGTAGCAAAAGCCCAACACACAACCGAGGAGGGAACACCTGAGGAACTGCTGCAGCAGGTTAGTACTGTTTCTCCCAGCCCAAGTGTTGCCAGAGCAGAAGGACCCAGCTATGTGGGAGTTTGTCCCCAAGGAAGCTCTCCTCATAGCTCCCACCAGAGCTAGAAGTGTGTTTCCTCCTCACACATAAAGGTTTATGTCATTTCCACTGCCCTTATTTTCACAGTCTTAATTTAGCGTTCCATGAGGTATTGTTGCAAAAGGCTTCCAGAAGGGTTCAGAATCTAGAGGAGGGTCAAGAGGGGCTCTTAGGAAGTCCCTCCTTTGACACAGAGGGTCGCAAGCTGAGATTAGCTTAGACATTGACTTCTAAAGTTCCTCAGTGATGGCATTTAAATCCTTTGTTATTTCTAAAGGACACCAACACCTCAATATTACATCACTTCACCTGCAGGGAGAAATGGCTTTTGCAGAACTTCAGGGCTGAAGAAAAAATGATGAGGAAAAGTCATCAGACTCAACCAGGCAGAGAAAGGAGAGGAAGGGTGAGGGAGGACATTCTTTACACTGATATCTATATGAAACAGAGCCAAAGGGCTCTGAGACATCTTTCTTCCTTAGGCATACAGCTATCCCTCCTTCTCCTCAGCAAACCTCGGGTCTGCATTCAGTGGGGTCTGTAGAGCCACCCAGAGACATTGCGCACTGAAGTGATAAAGAGCAAAGGTTGCATATTCTTGCAATTGCAAGGACCCTCAGCTTTTATATTTAGGTCCTACCTGTGCACAGAGAGGACAAAGCTGCTCCATGCAGGTGCCCAGGTGAGCCACAAAGCAAATCCTCTTAAGTCACCAAAGCCACCCATGTTTGTGCAGCTGTCCACAGAAGAAGTGTCAATACATGGTCTCGAGCCCTACCCAAGCACAAGAGGAACATGTGCTGCAACACACAGACAAACCATGAGCTATTAGGAGCCTAAAATAAAATTCTACCACATACCATGTAAAAATAAATAAAACAAAGCTCTTTTCTAATTAAATAGATGATGAAAGGGAAAGCTAAGAAGCAGTGCAGCTGGGAACCCTTTGAAATAATTAGACCTACCTACTTGGCTCTAAAGTTTTTTTACTATCAGGAACATCAAGAAGGGTGTCAGCAAGAGACCTTCTCATTTCTGAGGTGAACAGCACTGAAGGATTTAAAATCCATTGAGAGAAGCCCAGGACTCTTTAAGTTCACTGAAGCCAAAGTAATTCACCCTGAATGCAGGCCCTGAAGGTGACTGTGGAGCTTAGAATGAGGATGTCAACACGGTGCTTTCATAGTTTGCTAGTGGAGCTGGTACTGCACATGGAGCTTGCCTTGACCATTTAATTAATAAAGGGACCCACGCAGCTGGAATTAACGTGAACTTTCAAAGCATCAAAAAATCCAGGAATGGATCAAGCTGATATTTTCATTTATATATATATTAGCTTATTCTGGGCCATTGTTGTGCTCCTCATTCACATGATACAGCAGCCTCTTACTCATACACACCCCCTTACATATTTCCTTTCATTTTACCTCCACAGTGCTTCTGTGTGATGGGGGCTATCACCAATTAACACTGACAATGAGAGCTGGAAGGGAATTTTAGCAAGCACAGCAGGTTTCTTTTTCTCCCCAAAATCTTTGAGGAAAGGGATTATTTCCCCCCTGCCCTCTTCCCTCCAAAAATGGTGAGCTCCATGCCAATGTTTTTTTCTCTGATCTTTTTTTCTATTCTTGGTTTTACTCTGTCTCTTTTTCTTTTTTTTTTTCTTTTTTTTTTTTTTTCCTTTCTTTCTTTCATTTAACACCAAACAATAGCAAGGACAATCCTTCAAAAATATTTTCATTGTAATGCATTGAACAGAACTGGCTTCAACCCTGCCAGGTCAAAATGTTCACTCCACTCCTCAGAACTCCACAGGGTTCTGTAAAATAGCCCATGAGAATCCAGCATTTATTGTTACCCCCAGTCAATGTAAACAATGCCTCTCCTCTTCTTCCTATGCCAAGGGGCAAAGGTCTCAATTAATATGATCACAAAATAATATTTGATAGTGCATTGGTCTATTTATAGACTCGACAGTTGCCATTTTGTTCTTGTAATTCTCAAGCAAGATGGGTTAAAACAGTCTGCAAACAGGAGTGATAGGGATTCTGAATCAAAGTAGATGGTCTAATCAAATGTAAGACCCAGTGCAGTCACCACTGGATGACATTTTCTACCTTGTATGTTCCTGAGAATGGAACATAATTTAATTATGTTTTCTAGCCTTGAATCCTACTGATCTTTGGTACCATGAGTTCATCAAATATCCTGGTTTTCATGGTTAAGCTCTGTAGATAATCAGCCTCGAAGCCACAGCATATCACTCCCCCAGATGTTGAGGAAGCATGCACTTTAATGATCCATGCATCTTTTAGTTAGGTGGCAAAGCAAGTAGAAATTGCTTCATGTAAGTCCCTTGTTCTAAGGAATGTTCTTTTATTCTCAATTAAACACTGAGGCCATTGCAAAGATTTCTTGTGATGACTTCAGTGGGTATTTGATACAACTTTACAGAGCAAGCAACTGGTTTCCAACCAATGCCTGATCAAGAAGCTGCCCTTTGGACAAGAAATAAAGCTGAGACTGTAAGCAATGGTGAGCACAGCAGAACACAAACATTTTCTCAAGAGCAGAAAAGCTATCTTTAGCATCCTCACCAATCTGCTTGTGTTCAGTTCCTCTTGGCTTTTCAGGTAGAGCTTCATTTCTACTGCTCCAAAGCCATTAGCCAAATTCCTACCTCAAGGTCATCCCACACAGGTTCTGTGGTCTGTGTGTTCACCAGAGATGCTATGTTCCACCAAAGAGGAGTAAAGTCATAGTTAGTTACTGTTGTTCAATAGCCTTATTTTGGGAGTCATCCTAAATATTAGGATACCAGGGGAGTGAGAGAAAAATACGCTTATTGGGCAAGCAGTTAACACCAAAAGCTCTAACATGAGTTCTGAGGAGTTAGGAAAAATGTAGTGCCTGTGGTATGTGAAAGTGGTAGCATCTGTGTGAGAATGGCAGACAGAGCAATTTAGCATTGCTAAAATGGTAGTTATCAAGATCACAGATTACCTTTGATTTTCTGAGCTTTGGTCTGCCTCTAAAAATGGATACAGTCCTTGAAGTATTGTTCCTCCCAAGTCCAGCTTCCACCAAAGTATTCCAGACATGAATGAGGTGCCTGAGGCTCCTGAGACCTGGAGAATAACTGGGGGAAAAGGAAGAATTCAGAACAAGATCCAGAACAACCACCCTGTGGATCACCTAGGGACTGTTTCAACAAAAATGGCCACAAAAAAAGCCACAAAAATAATCAGAGGGATGGAACACCTCTCCTGTGAAGAAAAGACTGAAAGAGTTGGGTTTTTTCAGCCTGGAGAAGGCTCCAGGGACACCTTATTTCAGCCTTTTAGGACTTACAAGAAAGATAGGGACAAACTTCTTATCAAGGCCTGTTACAACAGGACCAGTGGAAATGGTTTTAAACTAAAAGAGGGTCAACTTAGACTGGATATAAGGAAGAAAATTATTACAATGAGGGTATTGAAACACTGGAACAGGTTGCCCAGAGAGATGGTAGATGCCCTATCCCTGGAAACATTCCAGGTGAGGTTCGACAGGGATCTGAACAACCTGATGTAGCTGATGTCACTGCTCATTGCAGAGGGGTTGAACTAGCTGACCTTTAAAGGTCCATTCTAATCCAGAATATTCTATGATTCTATGGTGGGAATGGACAACAGACCTCATATCTTTCAGTGGCTTCCCCTGATGCCATGCCCACAGGCTCTCCTATTGAAACCTAGAAGGGTCATTCCTCTTTCTCAGCTATTCCTCAGAGAGGAGAGGTGCTAGTTACTAAAGCTCAGCAAGGACCAATGCAGTTTTTTATGGAAGGTCTGCTGATGCCTATAGAGAAATGAACACATTTTTCTTGTCTCCCTAGAGACTGTCCTAAAAACTGAACCATAGGGTCTTTGGAAAGTTTCCATCTCATCTGCTCAATCTCTTATACTTTACAGAAAGGAGTGAGATTCACTTGCTGGTTAGCACACTCTCCTGCAGCGAAGGTGGAGAGTGTCTCTGCTTTCAGGGCTGTCTGTACATGCTATTAAAACTCCTCAGAAGAAATTGCATGATTCATTCCTGGAGTGAGGGCTGGACAGACACAGAATATGTGGAGTTGCACTATTTTTAGACAATCACTGGTGATGTGAAGTCTGGAGATGGAAGTGAGACATCCAGGTTTAGTGATTTTCTCTGCCTCAGGGAATTCAGATCTGCATCTCTCATCTCCCAGGAAAGAGTGCCAGCCATGGTCTAGGGCTGGTGCTAGATCACTGGAGATCTAGAGATGACAATACTCTTGAGAGCAGCTGGGCAACTCACAGATATATAAATAAAAATTATTTGAATCAGATTAGAAAAGTCAAAAAGCAAAAAGAAACCAAAGGAGTGAATTTAACATGTTTAACCTAGTGACTGAAATTGATAAGCATGCACCAGATGTTACCAAAATATAACCATTCCATGAAGAAATTGCAGCTTTCAGGCATCAGTGTGAAGCAGCACACAATGATGTCAAGACTGAGGTGCTTTGTGAACACCAGCTGATGGTGGGAGCAGATTTAACCCCTCACATCAGGCATTAAACTATCCCCAGCTGTTCATTCCACTTCTTTTATGTACCTTGAAAGAGTTTTCTTGCACAGGCTATCGTCAGGTCAGAGCCACCACTGAAGTAGAACCTAATTTAGGTCTTCAGTCATTCACCTTTCCCTAGGCAGTCAGTGGAGAGCATGGTGCTAGGCTGTTCTACCTTTGTAGTGGTTTATTTACTCCTGGGGAATAGTTTCAGCATAGAAACTGAGGTGGGCATGGAATTTAGCACATCAGGACACAGCAGAAGCTTGTTCCAGGTGTGGGGGCTTGTAAATTGCAGGGCTGGAGTTGAAAGTCCTAAATCCAACTGGAGATGGCCTCCAGCCTCCTGATAGTCCAACACAACTCCCCTGTGCACTGAACATTAAATACCTTGGAACTGCCTGGATACCTCCCAAATATGACTTTCTAAAGTGGAAACTGAAGAAGTTTCTGGATAAAACACTGCTCAGTGTTGAATGACACTGCAGTATCTTTTAGTGCAAGCCCAATGTCTGAGAGTCTCAGTTAAATATTTTGGTAGCTCCTCTTATTTGTTCCTTTCTACAGCCTGACAAAAATTTCACACTGGTGGCACAGTTTTTGACTGGAAGAAATCCCAGCTTTGTTGACACTGACTTCAGTCAACTTCAGAGGGCCTCTTAACTCTGCTTTTGGGCTTGTCAACACACAGCGGACTGAGAAACACTGCCAGCAGGCAGCTCCTTCTAGAAAACATTATTTGAATCCAAATTCTCTCCCAGGCAAGGTTTTTTTTTTTTCAACTTCATATTGTGTGAGTTACATGCTTGTCAGAATGGAAAATCTGTGTTAGTCCCCTTTGTTCACATTTACAGAAGATCATCCCCTCATTCCTGCCTCTCCAACCCCCAAAATATCACATCCTGATTATTCAAATGGCTTCCTCATGACAATGATCAACCAAACCTAACTTGGTGCTGTTGGATAATAACCATATGAGAAGGCAGAGGAGCACAATAGCACTTGGAGATTATTTATACCGAGGAACATAACTTCATAAAGGGGAAGTTTTAAACTTCTTTTACCTGAATGATCAAATGCTACTATTGTTCTTCTGCATGTGGAAAGCTTACACTCACCCTTCTGCCTCTGGTTTCCAGTAGCAAAACAACACCTCTACTTTGACATGGATATTGATATATTTAGTTCTGTTTAATCAATACACTCCTGGGATTCTTAAGTTAGATCTCTCTAAAAATACTCCACCATTTGAAGAACAACAAAACCCCACAGGAAGCAGCCCTTGTACATAATTCCAGATTTTTCCCCTTTATTCAAAGGAGAAAGTAGGGAAATTCCATCAGAAAGAGGAAACTTTGCTTTACTCAGTAACTGTAAGACCAAAGACTAGTTTTATTACAAGCTCTGCTTTACCAGAATGCATTTATGAAGACCTAATTGAAGATGCAGTAGTTTATAGGAATTGTAGCTATTTCCTTGCATGAAAGAAGAACTTAGTGACCTCAAGAAGTAAACTTAGAGACCTTTCAAGAAGGTGAAAGATCCATGGTACTAGGTTTTGTACTAACAGTTGAAGACATCTGGTTTTTGAAGATGTTCTACTGTAAACAGTCCAGACACAACACAGATGAGAAGAGAAAATAATCAGACAAGAAACCACTTTATCCAAGAACTTAGAGAAGTCAAGAAAAAACATGCTTTTCCTGCCACAGCGCTTGGTGCATTCATTTGGTGGATAACTGGGAGGGAAGTCTTTGTCTTCACTCAAGGTTTAGATTTACCTACTGATTCAGCTAATTCATCCTCTATTTTTAATTGACAGAATCCAGGTACAACTATGAGGGGGAATGGCATGTTGGTACAGAAACTCACCAAACTCCAACATATGAAAGGTCCATCCTACCACTGAGGAGGAGAAAGGCTGTACAAAACACCTTGTAACTTGGCTTATCCCTCCAGGTTCTGTCATTTGGCAGCTCAGGACTTTCTGAGATAGAAATTGGATGTGAACCATCATGTGTAATAGCCACTGGTATTGATATACTTCATAACTGTTTATTCTTTTTTAATTACATTTAAACATTTGGCCCCTGCAGCACCCAGTGGCAACAAGTTCCATAGTTTTATTAGATGGAAAATAATGCTTTTTGTTTGTTTCACTTTATGTCACCTGTCACTGGGGCAAGGTAGGTCTTGCATTTTGAGAAAATGGGAATAATCATTAATTCTTTGCTTCCTCCTTTCCATTCCTGATTTTGATGCCTTCTATTTTTTTTTCCCTTGCTGTAATCAGCTTTCCAAACTGAAAAGACCCAGCCTGACCAGTCCCACCAGCTCTTCCTTCTGATAGAGAACAGAGCACAAACACAAGTTGTTTCCTTCCATGAGTCAACATCACCACTAGCTTCAACCAATGGCTTTGCTCTGGGCCCACCCAGGGAGGATGCTGGTCACAGAGGTAAATGTCAACCAGGTGGGGGGAGCAGGACAAGAAAAGTTAGAAAGAATGCAGAGCTCTGAATATTGTGTCTGCTCTAGCTGCAAAAGTCATTCAAATTATTAAATGGGGGGAAAAGTGATTTAAAAAAGTAAATATTGCTTGCTTTTATCATAGCAAACCAAAGCTTCAAGGTTTTAGCCCCTCATGAATAAACAGAAAATGGGATTGCAGTTTGCAGAGTGTTTTGAAATTTTCTAATTATTTTTCATTAAACAAGGTCTGGAATAAACTGCTGTGGTGTTTCCCCTTACTTCTATTTCCCTTACATCAGCTTCATTTCTGTCTCCTTTTTAAATAGGCATTTCAAAAATATCTGAAGTGGCTGAAATTGAAAACTAAAAGGAGAGGATGAAAGAGAGAAGAGGCAAAAAGACAAAAGAAGAGGGGGAAAAAGTCTTGAAAATAATTTCTCCAGAATCATAGAATAGAATAGAATAGAAACATAGAATGCCTTGGGTTGGAAGGGACCTCCAAAGCTCATCTAGTCCAACCCCCTGCAGTGAGTAGGGACATTCTCAACTAGAGCAGGTTGCTCAGAGCCTCATCAAGCCTGACCTTGAATTCCTCCACCACTTCCCTGGGCAACCTGTTCCAGTGTCTCACCACTCTCATAGTAGAGGACTTCTTCCTAGTGTCCAATCTAAATCTACCCTTCTCTAGCTTAAAACCATTGCCCCTCATCTTATCACTACAAGCACTTTTAAACAGGCCCTGTCCAGCTTTCTTGTAGGCCCCGAGGCAATGTGTATTTTTAGTGTTTATTTGAAAGATCTCAATCAGGTTTTCAACTCAGCCCCCACAGCTGTGCTCAGGGAGTACTTTTTCCATTTGTTAACTTGCCTGACATTGTCAGTAGCTATCAGTCACTCCAGAAAAACTCTGATTTCTGCCTCTTGCCTCACGTCTGGCAAAGCATCCTGTTGGGAAGCTGCTCCCATCCCAAACAACTGTCAAATTTCCCATTGGTCTTAGTGGGACCCTAGATCCAGGCTGTTCAAAGCCAGCATCTGCATGGTTCTCCACAGTCCACAAACCTCTCTGCAAGGAAAAAATGTAGTTTCAGGTGTGCGATTTATTATTTTCTTACCGAAGACAGCTCTCCCAGCTCTCAGAGATCTGTGCTGAAGTGGATTTTTTGCTCCAATGGACTCCATTATCTTTTTTGCATTATTTTACTCACCTCTGCCAATGGACATGGTTTTTCACAATAATTACTCAGTATAGAGGGTATGCTGATGAGCACTTTCTGTCTCAGGGCATTTCCTTCCTAATTTGGAGTCAGTCAGGGCCTGAAGACATCAATAAAAGTCTGGGGACAGAAACAAAGGTGTAAGAATATAGAGTGCAAAGACAAAACTTCTGGGCTACTGAGAATGATGGTGAAATCACAGAAACGCAGAATGGTAGTGGTTGGAAGGAACCTCTGGAAGATCATCTAACCTATCACGCCTGCAGGTTACCTAGAACAGTTTGCACAGGATCACATCCAGGCAGGTTCTGAAAGTCTCTGGAGAAGGATACTCCACAACCTCTCTGGGCAGCCTGTTCCAGGGCTCTGTCACCCTCAAAGTCAAGAAGTTCCTCTTTAGGTTTAAGTGGAACTTCCTGTGTTCTACTCTGTGCTCATTGCCCCTTGTCCTGTCACTAGGCACCACTGAAAAGAGTCTGGCCCCATCCTCTTGATATCTGCCCTTTAGATATTGATAAACATTGATAAGATCTCCTCTCAGTCTTCTCTCCTTCAGGCTAAACATCTCCAGGTCTCTCAGCCTTTCCTCCTAAGAGAGATGTTCCAGTCCCCTCATAATCTTCATAGCCCTTTGTTGTGACTCTCACCAGTAGTTCTCTACCTCTCTTGAACTGAGGAGCCCAGAACTGGACACGGTGCTCCAGATGTGGCCTCATCAGGGCAGAGTAGAGGGGGGGGAGAACCTCTCTCAACCTCCTGGCCACACTCCTCTGATTACACCCCAGGATACCATTGGCCTTGTCCACAAGGGCACACTGCTGGCTTACGGGTAACTCATCCACCAGGACTCCCTGGTCCTTCTCCACAGAGTTGATTCCAGCAGGGTAATGTCCACCTGTATCTTCAGATGTTCACGTAGGAACACTGAGCAACCTAAATGTGCCTGAGTCAGCCATCCCTCAGAAGACCCCAGTTTAAATGTTAGAACTGCACAGATATTGGCAGTGTTTTTAGAGTAAGTACTTTTCACAGGGTAAGAAACAGCCTTTGAAATACTAAATATTTTTTACAAGCTCTAGGCTGGTATTATACAGACAAGTTACCCTTCTGTGCAATTCAGCGATCAGAGGAGAGGACTGGGAGTCAAGACTTCCCGTTTATTCTTCTATTTACCTTTAAACAAAAACCCGATGGGATTTGTTCAGCATCTCCACAGTGTGGACCTTCTGCCTCTCTGGACATTAAATTAGCCAGTACTGAAATAGGGTTAATGCTGCTGACCTTCTTCGGTAGATTTTGCACCTTTGTTTGCAGAACAATTTGAGATCCTCAAATTGGCTGCTCCACAGATGCAAAAATATTACTGTGATCCTCCTAAATTAACCCTGTGATAGTTATTATGCAGGAAGTGCTGCCAGCTCCAGAACAGAAAGAGCAAATGTGTCCACAGCCATGGCGTCAGGCAGCCTGGCAGGCAAGTTTGTAACACAATCAGAAATGGTTTTTTGGAATTTTTTAATACCAGAATCAATAAAATAAAATAAAATAAAAAATACCTTCAAAATTACAGTCGAAGAAGCACAGCCCTTTGCTCTGCCTCTGTGCGCTTACTGCATTCCATGCCAGAGGAGACAGAGCCTGTATTCTCATAAGAAGGTGGCAGAAGAACACAGATTTCATTTGGGCCACAAAATGTCAACTCTAATGGATTCTAAAACCGACAGCAAGAGGGTCCTGGTGTCTTCTGAGGAAAAAAAAATATCAGGAAGTCAAATGCAGAAATGATGCAAGGGACAGGGCTAGAAGTTGTGTGAGTAGCCTAGAGAAAAGGGATGCAGATGGAGAAGGGGAGAGAGGACAGACAACAAGAAGTTTTAGACGATTGCTTTTCATTGGCCTAAGTAGCAATAAAACCAAATTGGGCAAGCTCCCGAGAATTGCTCTCGGATAATCAATCACAGATAACAGAATTAGGCAGAGACACTAAGCAAGTGGCAGGATGTTCATTCAAGCTACATTTTTAACAGCCCTGGGTGAACGACTCTCAACAAAGTATTTCCTAGCTGAAGTTTATGCACTTCTATTTTTTTTTTTAACCTTTCCTTGTCACCTGGCCAAATGCAGAACAGAGTCGCCTCCATAATTATGCATTACTTGGGATTCTGCACAGGATTTCTTCTGTCAGATGTTCAGGATGGGTAACACCTCAGCAAAGAGCTTTGTGTAGTCCAGAGCCCCAGCCAGCCAGCAAAAGCACCACTGCTGAGGAAAAAAAAAGGAAAAAAAATATGATGGGGTCGTAGCTATTTCAGGAAAGAGGGTACTCTGCTCTGAGCACCCCTGTTCTCTGCCTTGCACAGCTGCTGTGGGGCTGGTGCTCACCTCCTGCAGTGAGGTGCACGGGTTGGCTGGAGGAGGCTGAGAGGTCTGCACAAAGGGCAATCCAAGAAGAGCATCTCCATACTAATATTGCTACACTCAAATATCCAGCTCCTAGAGTGTGTTCATCCCTGCTTCTGAACTGTTCAGATAGACCCTGGTGGGAATAGTGTCATAGCAGACTTCTTTCTCCAGGCAGTCCATGCAGCATGCAGCAGATCGACCATACCGGCCAAAAACTCTCTCCCATATGGATTTGCCTCAATTCTCACTTTATGTGTACTCACTCAACAGCATCCTGCTGCTGGCAAGCTTCTAGCAGTGCTCCTGTAATAGTACAGCACAGTAACGCTGTTGTACTCATACTAATATTTCTTCTCCGCGGTTGGAGAAAGTCTGATCTTAAAATTAGGTTTCTGCTGGGAATAAAAAGAGTGACTCTGAATATTCAATGTTTGTTTATATTTCACTGCTTCCACTAACATTCCTGCTATTTAATTCGTTTGAAAGAGTATTCAGAGGAAACTAATATGTGGCATGAAGACAGGAAGAGCTATAAAATGCCAAAATCTGAGCACATATTCAGTGACATTATCCACATTATTTGCCTGGCTCTACTATTTAAAGTTCAAGTCAAAGGGGAAGTTTTGTTTTTAAAAACAAAGACTCGCACACGTGTGGACGGCATCTCCTTTCCTCGGAAGCTCTGCTTGGATCAGATGGGTTCAGCAATCTGCATAAAAATGAAGAGCAGCAGTATTGCACTTGCAATTAGGCAGCCTTAGCCCTGATGCAAGCACAGCCAGAACAATTCCCTGGCTTCAATAGGACTTGTAGCTGTTTATTCCAGACTTGTAGATCCTTCTAAGTTTGATAGCTCATAAGTGTTATCAACATTTTTTTAATTTTATTTTAATAGCTGCTTTTGGAAGCACTGACTTGCATTTGAGTTTCCAGCTTCTGAGATCTTGGGCAGTATTTTCAAATATAAAAATCACTGCTATCATCTGAAACAGAACAGAGAAAAATCAAGTTTTGACTTAAGCCAAATGTAAAAACATAAGCACAAATGCTAGGAAAGAATATTTATGCAACAGTGTTTGTATATGATACAGAACATTTCCATTAAATTTACTGCTCTGAGTGGGATATGGTGGTTTCTGCGGATTATTTGCAACATTAAAGACACAACATTAATATTGCATGACCTTTCTTCGGAGAGAATAAACAAACAGAGCTTCAAGTATCTGTTATTCCTGATTGGTTTGTTATAAAAATTCCCTTTTAAAACCGAAATAGTCAAATCAAAGTAATTTTGCTGTGAAGAACGTGTGCACTAACAAAAAAAAATAGATTCCCTGCATAGTGTATACATAAATACAAGAGATTTAGCCTAACCTTCTGGTCTCAACTTTTGTATCTATACAGTGGTTGCTCAGAAAGGGCTCTCTATTGTGCATATTAACTGGAGTGGCTAAGGCAAGCCTGGGGCTGATAATTATAATTTGGTCCCCGGGATGGATGATTCAGAAGCCTTACATAGGATTGCACAGTGCAACTTTAACAGCCCTTCCCGATGCCTAACTAGAAAATCTGTTTCAAAGGGGCTCCATGAATTGTAGGGTACAGTCAATTAACTTGAATATTAATTATCTATAATGAATGTACCCTTCTTCAGGGCTTGAAAAGAAGCAAATTACTTGGAGAGGGACTAATTAAGATGATGTAATCTTGACCATGAAGAATAATTCCTTCCTAGTGACAGAAATGATCTAATTGAAGTATCTCATTAATTAATGTCTCATGAAATTGACTGATAAAATGCCTCTATGAATGCCTCCTGAACTCGGGGACAGCAGAGCATTGTAGCACATACACTCCCGCTCCAGACCCTATCGCTGACAATATAATTAGGCCTTGGAAGCACACTGTGCTCAGAAGGATTTATAACTCTGCAGTGTGGATAATCTACAAATGCAAAGTTAAGACAATGCAGCTTGCCACCGTGAGATTTCTGAAGTCAATGAGCAAAACCATAAATCAGGTATAATCCAATGGATGACAAGCGAATTCCCCCTCCCACCGGCTTTGTCAGCCTGCACCGAGACCAGTCCTGCAACGTGCCAATAACCCTGCACCAGGTGCTGGCAGCTCCAGACGGCTTCTTAACAGTGCCATGTCCAAGTGTTCTCTGTGTTAGTTCCCAGATAAATAAAGTCAGGTTACTGGCATCTTGTTTTCCCTTTTTCAATAGATTGGCACATGCCTGTGGATTTTTGCTAATGATGCTGTAAGGCCCCTGAGAGTGAGGAGCAGGGGAAAGAAAGACTCCCTAGCTATACAGAAGGTCTTGCTGGGGTGATTGTTCTGTGTGATAAGCAGAGCTTTATCAAGAAGAAAGACATTAAGGTGCTGGAGTATGTCCAGAGAAGAGCTATGAAGCTGGTGAAGGACCTAGAGAATCCTATGAGGAAATCCTATGAGGATCTGTGGAGAGATGTGGGATTGTTTAGCCTGGAGAAAAGGAGGCTCAGGGGAGACCTTATGGCTGCAACTACGTGACAGGAGGTTGTAGCAAGGTGGGGGTCGGTCTCTTCTCCCACGTAACAAGTGATCAGATGAGAGGAAACAGTCTCAAATTGCACCAGGGGAGGTCTAGATTGGACATTAGGAAAAATTTCTTCATTGAAAGGATTATCAGGCATTCAAACAGGCTGCCCAGGGAAGTGGTTGAGCCACCATCCCTGGTGGCATTTAAAAGACATGTAGGTGTGGCATTTAGAGATGTGATTTAGTGGTGGACTTAGCAGTGTTAGGTTTACAGGTGGACTAGGTGATCTGAAAGGTCTTTTCTAACCTAAGTGATTCTGAGTGTCTATGAATAAGACTTCAGTGGCCAAACTGACACTCAGGACCAAGCTTAGTGTCTTTTTGGAAATTAAATCTATCCTTGAAGAACAGGATTCTGATTACTGAGAAGTTACAGGAGATGCTTGCATGATTCATCCATGCAAGTAAAAGATGATCACCACTGGAACCTCATAGAGAGGGAGGCTTCACACCTGTAAGTGGCCATGGCCTTATGGGTGTATCTTAGTGGGTTGAAGGATCCTGTTCCCATTGCATCTGGGCACACCCACACCCTACAGCTGCCAACAGCCATCTCACATGTCAGAAAAGACTCTGCTGAGACATTTGTAACAGAAGGAGACATCCTGCAGTGTTGCTGATTTTCAGATGTGTAAAGTGTTATATAAGAGCTCAGGAAAAGCAGGTAAGTTTTAAAGACAGTATTCAGCACCTCTCCAGTGTGTTTGGACTTCAAACCCCACCTGCCTCACATTAACCTGCTGTAAAACAGAATTCATAACCAGAGCTCCAGGACAGTTCTTTTGACAACCAGTAAATATGCTAAAAATCCATTTTGATCAGCCTGGAGTTATTTGCAAATTTTCATCTGTGTTTCAGGCAGAGTAAATTGGACCAGCAGCCTCTGCAGGTCAGGCAGGCATCTCTCAGCTTATCCTGTTGGTCTGCTTTGAGCAGATCATCCTTATAGGCATCCAGGACACTCCCTTTAGAAGGTGGTAGACCCAAATCCACCCCCACTCCTGTGAATGTTTGACTGCATGAAGTGGAATGGAGCCATGTATATGTACTGAGTGCATCTCACCTCCTTCTTAGTGGCCAAGTCTCCTCCTGGGAGATGCAGGAGTAGATGCTGCTTTTCTCAGCCTGAAACAATAGTTGAATTTGGGTCTCCAACATCTTCTGTGAGTCTTCTGAAATATCCACTGCTTTGGAATGTTGCTGATCTTTCAGCCCTTTACTTTCTGGACAAATGACCAAATGAAATGTATTCCTCCAGGTTGAAGGAAATATTTTGATTCCTATAAAATGGTATTTGGGTTATTTATTTTGGCCAGATAACCTAAAGAAAAACATAATTTCATTTTATCCAAATGGTATAAATTTTTTTTTTAATTGCCAAACTAAAAAAAAAAAGAAAAAAAAAAAAGAAAAAAAAAAAAAAAAAGAGAGAAGAAACAAGCATCCTTTGAAGGCTTTGGTAATAATATTCTTTTCCAATTCTGTTTTGTCTTCTTAAGGTACTGAGCAAGGGCCACTAAAGCTGACAGAGGTTTCTAGGTTCCAGTAAAATATGATAAGCAGTAATAAATGGTCTGTGGATGGTATAAAGGGAAATTTGAATCTCAGAACTAACAATGATCAATTTACTACAAGCCTGCGGGAGCTAAAAATCATATAAGGAAACTGTAGAAACACAGCAGTCAGGCAAACAAACAAGATGAAATGGCCAGTCCAAGGATGCAATATTGTTATTTGTTTATGTCTTTCCTGTTAAAGTGAATTAAATGCCCACAGCTCATAAAAGGTTCATCTACCAGTGCTGGAGCTCCTGAGTATCTCATACTATTCCAGCACTAATTACATTTCATAAAGCTACCAAATACCATAACTAACATTTATTGGCCAATGAAATGTTGCTGTAAGTTAATAATTACAGATATATGTAGACAATAAAAAGTAGAGCATCAGACTGGATGCAGGATGGGAGATTAAATGCTTATGCTCTTACCAAGTGTTGCTGAGAGGCTCGATTGAAGATCAGATATGATAGTGTCCCAGGAAAGCCTTCAGGGATAGAGAAAAAACAACCAACACACGACGGGGGAGTTATGCAGGAGAGGGATAGTCACTGCACCCATGAACACAATGAATGCTCTGAGGCAATGGATCTTTCCCCATCTCTGAAAGAAGAGCTCGAATAGAGGTACTGGAACTTCTGCTTCCAGCTGCTTACACCCAAGTAGAAAGTCCAATGACAGGTAGATTTCCCATTTAGCTGTAAGCACAGAACTCCAAACTCTTTTCAGAGCACTCAGGTCTATACTACACACAGCACAAATATCTCTTCCCTGCTTTCCCAGTGCATCTCTGACACCTCTACTGGTTACTGGGGATGGATGGTCTCCTGTTTCAGGGCAGGCTGGGAAGGAGCTTGGCTAAAGCAGAGTTGCCATTCCCCTTGGGAACACAAAGTAAGTGTTAGACTTGCTGCAAATTTTGCCGTGAGCCAACACAGCCTTCAGCAATACCCTACAGAAACAGAAACTAGAAGGTCACCTCCTCTCTGGTGTTTCACCTGGGCAAGGATTAATCTGCTTCTCAAACCTCATTCAGAAAGAAGCCCAACAGTCAGTGGCTGATTGTTGCTATTAACATTTACCCAGATAAACTGGAAAAAGTCTGGTTAAACCATAAGGGAAGCAGAGGGAGGAATCAGTCTCCTTCCTTTTGTCTCTTGGCTGCCAGGTCACATCTTCACTCACATTGATTCCCATGTAGCCAGTAACTAGATACTGGGTTTTTTTCACCCTACAGTGCTTAGAGCTTTATCTGAGCTGGCCTGCTTGGGTACAGATTCTCCCTCTAAGGCTCTTACTTCCTTATGTAATGAGATTAAAGCAGACTTAAAAGAGCAGTAAGGAGATGAGGAAGGTCAAAAATGACATTAACTATAAATAAATGCTCTGTCACCCTGTAGGAACAGCAGCATCATGGTTCAGGCAAACCTTCACCTGGCTGAAGGGGTAGTGTTGAGCACGCTGTCACTCTGCAGACAAGTCACCATGGGTGGGAGGGAAGGATAGGAGAACAGTGAGAGATCTACAGTATACTGGTAACATAGGATGACGATTCCTTGCTCTAGCAACTTTTTGCAAGTAGAGACAGTAACTCTGAGTAGCAGACCAGGTTTCATTACCATCATGACCCCTGTGATTTTTAAAGGTTTTGAATAGGGTAGATGTACATTCTTGCCAGATACTATCACTATAGAGCACTAACAAGTCCCATCAAAAGACAACCTGGATGGTCTAAACCTGGAAAGCATGAACTGGTGCAAGGTACCATGGCAATGCACCCCCAAAATTTATCAGCATTTTGATGATTAAAAGATGACACCCATGAGCCTAGTGACCCAATCAAACATGTCAAGGAGAAAAATGAACTCAGGAGAACACAAAGAAAATTAGATTTTAAAAATGTATAGGGAACAGCACTAAAAAATTACAAGAAACCACCATATTTTCACAAGTTTTGTCAACTGTTAGAATAGTATATTGTTCAGAGCTACATCTAGAGCTGTAGTGATGATGTTGAAGGGGACACAAAGTGGGATCTGCCTTTAAACATTGAACCATTACACAGTTATAACTGGATATATGTGTATGCCTGTAAGGAGGTATATTGGGTGTATCTACACCAGCACACTGCCCGAGGCTGGGCCAAGGCTTGCTCTGCCATGTGCTTTGTAGGACACACTCTAGAGGACAACATGCAAGTCTCCACCCTGTATGTGTGTCTCCTGGTCAACAGGACAGGTAGGATGCTCCAGACTCAAGACAAAATGAAAACCATGTGTAGGCACTCTTGAGATGTAAATAAGTCCCAACTGTGGAGCTATGCAGTTATGGCTGTAGGACTATCAGTAAGAGCAGATCCACCTCCTCTTACACTTTTTTTCAATGCTGTTCTCCCCCATTGCACCTTGTTTTTTTACATTTGTGGTCATGAGAATTGCTCTGTTTCCAACCAATTGCCCTTCCAGAGCCAATGAAGTTACAAGACCTCAGCACTCCTGAAGAAAAGAAAGATGTTTGTCATTGATTTGTATTTCTCTTGCATAGATCTATTCATACCTGCCCTGTGGGGTAGCTCAGTTATCCATAGCCCATGTCCCCCTTCACCAAGGAGGAGGGCACAGAGGGATGACAAAGGTCTCACCCTAAAGCACCATGAGGAGGGTTCCATCCTTTTCATATCCTACCCCACTACTGCTGAGTCAGGTAAAGTCCCTTCAGAGGCTTCCAGCTCTATACGCATTTGGAATCCCAAAGAGATAAGATTTCCCCTTTTAGAGACTGCTCCATAGGTTGAGAGATGTGACAGTATAAAGCATGACCTAATATTCAAACTAAACTCTCCCACCCCCTCAATTTTATCCCATTACTCCTAATTAATCCCCTTTGCAGCAACTGCTCTTCTTCCCTGGCATATATAATTGCTGATTGTTGCCATAGGGCTAATTCCCTTTCACGTAGGGTTGGCATAAATCTATTCTATAGGGGTGTCAAAGCATTTGCTAGGTTAAGTTTTGCCTTATTTAAATTCTATGGGGAAAACACTGTAAAACTATCTAGAAGTTGTCTTATTACCAGGGAGAGAACAAAGATGCCCTAGGCCAGGCACCATCATGGTGTAAGACAGAGGGGATCGCCAGTCTATATGTAACCATGGCACCACTCCAGTGTAGTGGCATTCACTCCTAACCCCTACAATTTGCAGGTCATTTTGGTACCATAAATGATGAAACTAGATGTCAGGCATTGGGGAATAGCCTTCTGTGGATGTAAGCACATAACTCCCATTAATTCGAAGGGGAGTTATGCACATGCTTTGAGCTGAGGATATACTCTCTGGTCTGCAGAGCACACTCGGCAAGTCTGAGTAATCTGTGGTTGATTTTAGTTTTCTCCCCAGAGCTCCTGATGAAGGAGGATACATGAGAAAGCTGGTGTACAAGGCATTAGCATCAAGGCACAAGTGAAAGAGCGCTCAATGGGATTATTAGTGCTTACGCAGCACAAGTAATGGATGGTGTCCTACAGGAATACTTTACATTCAGGAGTCATGAGCCCAGCTCTTCTTTTCAGTGTAAATTGGGAACAGTGCTTAAAGAAAAGGGGAACACAGATAAAAGCCAAGAAAGAGCTTTTATCCTTTCTCTTTTTATGGTTGGGGATGCTGTTTCTCCCTTCTTTATTTAACTGCTGGTTGAGTGCTGCTCACATTGCTTGCATTCTCTGCACACTTGCATGCTTTTCTGTTGACAGTCCCCCTGCTCCCTTGCTGCCAATCCAGCTCACCATCAGTGCTCCAGCAGGATCTGGTCATCACCAGCACAGAGAAATGAGAGGCCCGAGTATGAAAGTGGAAGAGAACCTGCATAGGATGAGTAGTCACAGTAGATTAATTGAGCCTACACTGGGACACTCAGGAATATTAATTCATTTTCCATTCACACTTTAAATTCATTTGGATTATTTAATCCACATTAGGCTCCTTTATGCACACTCTCATTCAGAATTAAAATGTCGCTAATTCAGTTTAGAAAGTAAATTAAGCTCAGCCAAATTAACGCTATGCTAAACTTGAATGAGGGTCTATGAAGAGATTTAATGTGGTTTAATTATCCACTTTACATATTAAAAAATGCATAAAATACCACATTAAATGCCAAAAACAGTCCCTGAAGCAGGAGGCACTGGAAGCCAAAGCTCCTTCTCCCAGAAAAGGGTACAGCCTGGCAGTCAAATGCCGCCTTCTTGGCTTGGGGGGTCTCCAGATTCAACAGGAAGAGTGGAAGCCTTTCAACTGCTGGACTAGAGGAGGTTGATTCCACTTCCCTGACCCTAATCATGATTGTGAGAAAACTGTCCAGGGGCATGATGGAGCAAAGTCTTCTGGCTGCTGAGAAGTGTTCCAGCCATTAGGTGAGACCGCTCACCTCTCCATTTAGGATATAACTCTGAATATCTGCTCTATTCAACTCCCAAGGATTTGCACACTAGGGGAAGAGCATTCAGCAGCTCAGCACTGGAGAACCAAGAGGAGACAAAAAGGCTAAGAAACCATGGCATTTCAGAAGCAGGCTAGAAGATCTCAAAGCTTTTGGATCTCCTGAAGGATGGTGGTCATTACAGGGAACTGGGAAATAGCCAGTGTAAAAAGAAGTGAGAAAAAGAGTGGAAAAGCAATTTCACTTCAATTTTTATATACATGAAAGCACACAAGTTGAAGGTGTTTGTAAATATCTTATACCCAAGACCACTGAGCAATGCTCAGATTTTGATTTTTTTTTTAAGCAAATAATTTCTAAACCAATCTGATGTACTTTGGCACGGTGAATGGAAAAAGAGCAGTAGAGATCATACTTAAATTTCAGCAGCTAAAATCTTTTCATAACCAGGTACAGAAATACAGTCTAGGTGAAACTGTTACTGGAGTATGCAAAATGATCTGGGAAAGAATATGCATTAGTATAGTAGTAATCAGCAGCTCACTTGCAAGAAGGAGGTATATATCAAGAAAAATTCTTCAAGGTTCTGACTGGGATGTCACACCCTGCAATATTTTCTTAACAATTTGTATGACAACATAACCTTTATGTTTACATATTCACGCACATCGCCACAGAGGGAGGGGCAACCAGCATGCCAGAAAACATGGGGTTAAAGTTCAAAATCATCCTGGCAAACAATAGAAGTGGTCTGAAAAATCAGGATGCAAACGAGCTTTTGTCCTTAACAAATATCAAGATCAAAGAGGAACAACAACTGCACAACCACAAGCCAGGAACAACAGACTGGGTGTCAGCTCTGTCGAGAAGGACTTGAGGGTTGGAGTGGATTGGCAGATAGATGTGAATCAACAGGGTTATGCTGCAAACAGCAAACACCATGCTGAGGAATGCAAAGAGCACCATCATATTTGAGATGTGTGAAGAAAACCTTCTGCTCTGTTTGCTGCTGGTAAAGGCTTTGCTTTTACACATTTTGGTCATTGAGAGAACTTTTACGCATTTTGGCCATTGTATGCCAGGAGAAGTTAAATTAATGGGAAAGAGAGAAGATTTCTTTTTTTTTTCTTTTTTTTTAAGAAAGAATTAAAAAAAAAAACAGTGAAGTGAAAACAAAACCCAGACCATTACCAGAAAAATGTCATTTGTGTAGAACAAGAACAGGGAAGAACAGAGAACAGAGTATGGAAAAGCAGTCCTTTCAAACCCATACAGAGCAGCTACAAAGAAAGAGGATAACTTTTTTCCCATGACCACAGTGGATAGAAGATAGAATCACGGGCCAGACTGAATTAAGAGGGCTTTAGTTTGGGCAACAGGAAAACTTCCTTATTTAGCAAGTGCAGGGGTAATCTTTGGAATTGTTATCACTTTGTTTGAATTGAAGGGACATAGTGATTGAGGAACAGACTAGATCACTGGTTGTGGTCCCTCACAGTCTTTTTAAGCCGGAGATATTTTAGATTTGTTCCCATATTTGGTGGAAAAATGTTATTTTGGTCAGATCACTACATTCTTCTTATCAATGTTCCCATGTGTAAATACACAGAAACAAAATTGTCTTCCCTTTCCAGGAGAAAAAAAAAAAGTGCATCTAGAAAAATCTGTCTGACTATGGATCTGCTGGGGTGGTGCTGACTTCTGAAAACAGGAGATCATCCACCCTACTATAGATGGAGATAATGTAGATCAGGGTCCTCCAACTCATTTTGTATATCTGCAGAAACCATAAAATAAAGCTCTGCAGCCTAAACAATTGCCTGGTTTTAGCCTTAAAGCCTCATTTCCAAATGATTGAACAAACACAGTTCCTATAAAAATTCCACCCATTTCCAGCAAAGCAAAAACAGTTTTGAGGCCACAGAAGCATATAGAAGTAACAAAGTGTAGGCATCACTTTAACATTGAACCTGCACCCACAACTGCTTCATGCTCAAAGGACAGAAAAAAAATGATGTGTAAACACAGTGAAAGGAGGATTGTTTATGTGCCACCCCCATACTAACAACCATGAACTCTGGCTGATTTTGCTTATCATCCATTAAGGGAAACAGCTATAGGTCATCTCTGTGATTACCTAACACTCGGGAGAAGCAATAAAGCTCAGCTGGAGGTGTCACACTGCAGCAAAAAGTAAAGCAAGCTCAAGTCTCATTTTTGTTTTTCGCTACATTACTTCAGTTAACATAGTGCACTGTTAACATTAACTCCTGGCCATATATTGCTTTATAGATAGACAATCAATACTGCAACTGAAATATGATTTTGTTAAAACGTCTAGGGGGCTGTATGCATTTAGCTTTCACACTATTTTCAGAAAATGAACATCAATATAAAAATAATGAGCCTCATAAAATAAAGCCTAGTTCATGTGGCTGAGCTGGCTTTTAAGAAAGGGGGCAGAGATTTATACTAAAGGCATCACAAAAGAAACAGCTTAGAACAACATTCAGCATCTCTTTCAACCCCAGTCGAAGGACATTCAAGGCCAGCACTGAAACGCAGTTTGCCTTTGCTCACTAGGGCACCTTCTGGGATGGCAACACTTGGCAGGAGCACTTGGAAACACCAGCAAGAGGAAACTGCATCACATCCTTTGACAGGAATACAAAATCACCTCTTATTTGGAGATCATCATAATAAGTCAAGCTGCTTCTGCTTGCAAAAGAAGAACTCGAGAAGTTCAGCAGAACCCAGCCTGGTTGCTGCAGGGACAGTAAAGTGGACAGGAAGGTCCAGGGAACTTTAGGGTGATAGTATCTGTAGTGGCAACAAAGTCCTAGTCCCCATATGTGACCCAGAGCCTTGGGCAGCAGTAAGCACTGTTGTCTTATCATTGCAATTTTTGTTTGATTTTGCCTGGGACAAAAATACTGGGAATAGGGTTGGGTTGACAGAAGATAAAAAGGAGCATTCCATCTCTTTGGCAGCCAAGTGATGTAACACGAATCTTCACATGCTGCATCTCAAAAAATAAGGAGTGTGGTCATGAAAGTGTGAGTGCCACATGCACAAGACAGTCCATGCTAAACTCCTTAAGACACAAGCTATACATCAAAGCCAAGAGGAATTAGGACATGTACATTGAAAGTGACGCCCTCTCCTTCGCATCACTATATTTGTCAGGATTTCCTACTATTACTTTTTTTTAAGCCTCCCTGAAACATTTGTAGGTGACACCATTCCAGAAAGTAATGTTGAAAGGGAAGCCTGTAAAACAGCTGAATGACAGTAACCTGAATCAAAGCAGACAGGGGACAGGTCCCTTTAGGATCAGATCCCTTTTAATTTATCTAAAGCAAGTCTTCCTCCAACCCCTCCAGCATTTTTCACAGGATGTCTTCATTCAGAAATGAAGGTACCAAAACACTTTCCTAAGCCATGAACCATCTTCTGTTCATGGCTCTCCCTTTCCATCCCAAGGAAAAGATGATCAAATGTGGAGTTCAGTTGTGATATTTCCAAGTTGCACCTCTGATACAGTAAACTCTGACAACATAATGGTCACTGGGGTTGGTAGAACAGCAGGAAGCACCACAAGAAGCTCTGCTTAAGATCAGTAGTAAATGGGTATCAGCTCATCAGTGCTCCTCTTAGCAGCAACATGGAAGTTAAGCATACAAACATATCAAGAACGAGCAGCAAGTGCTTTAGATGAGGAGAGCTTAAAGCAAACCAATCATATCTCATATATTGTAGATGTTCACCTGACCTTTGTTTTTGGGGTTTTTTTTGTGGGGGTGGCTGACAGCAATTTACGGAAACTTTCATTTGTTTCAAACCAAATAAAACATGCTGTGGTATTTTAAAAAACAATTAATCATTTTGAGTTTTCAATTAGGGATGTGCATAGACTGAACAACTTGCCAACCCATCTAGGCAGGCGGAGATGATTAAAAACTGTCCGCTTTTTGCAGGTGTTGTACAGTACCAGCTGGTTTCTGCTTGCCTCAGGGAAAGTCCTTTCATCTATCACATGTTGTGTTATGGACGGATTATGTCATATCAAATCCAATTACCTCATGTCATGTCAGCTCCTGACATAATGCAACAGAACATATTTGTGAAGTGCAGCTCAATGCAGCAAGATGCATCTGAAATGTTTGAAAGATGCAGCATTACCTGCACCCATAGGCTGGCTCTGAATGCTAAAGTGCCCTCTCAGCAGCTACCTTGCTTTGTGTCCTTTGCAGGAGAAAACTCTGACCTCACTACCCAGCCTATACATGGACTGAAAAGCTACTCTGAATAATCAAACATCATCTCCAAATCCATTTGGAAAGCAACAAGCAAAAAGTCCTACTCCCACTCAAAATTTTCAGTTTGCTGTAGAGCTCAGGCACAAGGAAAAACAGTGATGGGTACAGAGATAAAGATGGAGGGAGGCTGCAGAAAGGATAACTCAAACAGAAGTAAGCACAGAAACAGGCACGCATGTCTCCTTCAAGAGGCAAGGCAAGCAACAGCCCAGAGCCTGATTAAATCTGGGAGGCTGGTCTGTTTAATACTTGTTTACATGTTTCCTTTCCCTTTTTCATTTGTTCCAGAAAGGCAAGCTCCCAGGGAAGGTATTTAATCACTATCCTTTCTTATTTAAGAGCATGTCTGAAAAGAAGCTCCTGAGAGGATGACAAGACTGCTGTCCTTCCCTGCTGTGAGCACAGGGAATGGATTCCCTTTAATGCTCAGTCCTGCTCCACAACATGTTCTCTACTGGATGCACAGATGACTGTGAACATAAAGCTCTGCCTCTCCCTCCTTGTACATGTTTACCAGCTCAAAATCTACCTTTTTTCTAGCTCTGAAATCAGACACTCTGCATGTCCTTTTCCCCCACAAAATGGTGTTAAGTAAACAGGACTGTACAGACGTCAGCCTGGTTCCAGTGAAATCTATCTCAACACATATCCTCCACTTTTCCCCTTCACTTCCCAGAGCTGGGTCCAGGGTGCAAGTTGCTACCTACTTCCTAGCTGGGAGGAGCCACTAGATCCTGGCTAGCCTAGATGCATGTAAATTTGGGCACCACCAGAGTTTGTGGGACAGTGGTGATCTTCAAACAAAGACCTAAGGGATCAGCTCTTGGCTCAGGTGAGATTGCAATGGTAGGAGAGTAATAATGAAGGCAGGATTAGGCTAGAAAAAGGCAGACACCATTTTTGAGTAATCACTGGGTACTTTATCCCTTATCTCTTTAGTATTTTCTCCAATAGTTTTTAATATATCTTATCTGCTATGATCCTTCTGTTTTGGTCCCAAATAAGAGCTGACCTCCTGGCTCCTTCTTGTTGTCCACACCAATTTCCGTAAAGTAACTGTTATTACCATAAAAGTTACTTTGAAATTTTTTAATTGTTCTGCTGGTGTAGGAAGCTGAGGAAATATCCCAAAGATGGGAAAATAACATGGCTTGCCATGGAGGTTCTCCATTCCAAGCAAGCAATGTTTGCCATGCCTCACATGCCTTGCAAACCTTACAAATTCCCTGGGACAGGAGATATGACCTCTTATTTGTGCGCTATATAGCACAACATGGCTCAAATGATCCTCATTTATTCTGCAACATAAATACTAAGGAGTAATGTTGTGACCTTTTGTTGATAACAACACCAGGGTGATGAGGATTTTGGCACAGGATGAGCAATGTGTCCTGGGAGATTTTCATTATAGCTCTAATATTTCAATCACTTTACAAATGGCCAGCTGAAGAAATCTGATCATATTGAAGATTTGGACCTTCACTAAAGTGACTGAATTCCCTTACTATATCACACATACCTTATACACTCATGTCCTGTTCTGGCTGTTTTGCAACCACCACTAGCACAGCTTCAGAGATGGAACTTAAGACCCCCAGCAAGGACTCAACTGTGCTATCCAAGCCATCTTCTAAGTCAATGCTGCTGGGTAAAATCTCACAAGGCAGAAGCTGAGCTGTGCTAAGAAGAGCAGAGACAAGAAAATGATAGTCCAGCCTGGTTAGTAAGTGATGGTCCTGTGCAAAAATTAATAACAAAGCATCTCCTCGGAGGTAGAACAAAGACAACTAAAGTTTCTGCCACGCTGAAGTGCCTTGAGGTGTATGTTGGGTCCTATGCACTATGCAAGGCAGTTTTATGTGGATGTTCGTGAAAGAGCTCCTGAAGAGGAACATGTAAGAGATGAAGAGGAAGTGTAGTGACATCAGCATGAGACTATACCTGAATTAATTAGTTAAGACTCTTCGGACAGATTCTCTATCATTCTTCAAGATACCAGTCTCCCATTGACATGAGGAAGTAGTTTGAGTGTAGAGGTTCACAAGAGTTACCATCCCATAAATCGTGTCCTCTCTGGTATACCCTGGATTATTGCAGTTTTGTTAACTTTGGCCAGCAGGCTTCCAAAAGAAGGGTTTTATGGGACAAGATGAACTAACTGGAGGTGGAGCACACAAAAAGTGGATACAGGTTGCTGCTAAGAAAACAGCAAGCTCAGAAGATTTACAGAGTTGGCCTGATATCCCAAACTCATCTGACCTTGCTAATCTTCTGCATTTCCACTATCACTTATGATAAAGGGGACCATGAATTAGATGGAATAGTTTTACACACCTTTCAGTAGCAAAAAGTACTGTAATTTACAGAGTCTTTTCTTTCTAGTGGAACAGTGAGCAGCAAGACTATGGAGCTTTGACAGGTTCCATATAACATTAAAGCAAACAGTGAGATAATAGAAATCACATTTAACTGCCAATGAAGAAGAGAAAAGCCCAGCAGCTCTTATCTCAGCTTTATTGGCCCCTGCACAATGCTGTTAGCTTTTACTGTTGTTGATGCACCCAATGTCCATTCCCATCATTTGTGCTGCATTACTTATCATCCGAATGGGAACGTGAGAGGAATCTAGGTGCATCTGAGGCGCAGAAATTAAAGCAACTGGAGAGAGAGAGAGAGAGAGCATGACTGGACAGAAGTTCTTGCTATGTGTTAGAGCTGGAGAAAAATCTAGCTAGATGCTTACAAGGAAGGTAGGGTCCCTTGCACTTGACTTTGGATATAAAACTAATCTATATCTATACATGTGCTCTCATTTCAGTGAACAACAAAACTCTACTATAATTTTCACAAAAATCCTCCAAGTACTGACAAACCCCAAATTCCTGGCCTATCAAGAAAATCATTGAGTTATATCCCAAAACACTTTTCAGGCAAGAAGTCTCTAAGGTCCTGCCTTCAAAATGAAGCTCAAAGCCATAGCTGGACCATCGTGAGTGTGCTAAATAGTCCTACTAAGAAATAGGGCTTGTTAGATTGGCGACAGCACCTCACTAACATGACCAAAGATGCCAGCTGGATCCCAAAGGTAGTCCAGTTGTTGAATTGCCCTGCACCTATCAGGCCATTCTGTTCCGGTCAAAGGTAAAAGTAAAGCAGGTAAATGGGACTGGTGAAAAGAAAGAAGCAAAAACATCTGAAATGACAAGACAGCACAGCCCTCTGCTACCACAGGATCACAAGTACCTCAAGTGCAACTGGAATAAATTTTGAGCCCTCACATAACAATCAAACCCACTGCACCAGAGTGATTAGCAGGATATTTAGAATAAAGACTAGCCTGCCCATCTAAGACAGGGCTAATACCTTTCCACAAAACCCCTTTTAACCTCTACAGCAACTGGCTTAGTTCAAACAGTAATCTTGATGATGGTCTCATGAGGAGTCCTAGCTGATGGAATCATTTCCATTTAGATGCTAAAGCAGCAAAGCATCTATGAACTTCATAATCTTGATCATCTTCAGCCCAGGGAGCCAGAGACAGTTGTTTCCATTCATGCAAGAAAAACATTTGAAACACCAACATGGTGGAAAATACTTAACTCTTTAAACTCCCAGTCAGTGTCCAATGGCAGCTGTCAAGTTTCACACACTCTGTTTTTAGAAATGATAGGTTAAAAGATACTTTTTTTTTTTTTTAGTGTAGGAACAACTGGAAGTGCTGAAGCACTGAACCAAGAAACCTTTATTTTCATGCATACAGGACATGGGAGAAAAGACGAGGGCTGTAGCAGTGTGCACTTGACAGCCCTGCTTATCCTGAGTAGCTCCAACAACCTCCCTTGGCATGGAAGGCTTTCTCCATCCCCACCTCTTCCCAAGTCCTGTGCCCAACTATGTTCTGGGGCAGGCACAGGTTTAGTCCCTACAGAAGTCATGAGAAATAAAGCAGTGTTTTGTACGTCTGATGGCATGTCACATCAGCCATTACTAATTAAGTGACTGAAGCTATTGAAAGCTTAATTAACTCCATAGCTGAGATCCAGAGGCTTCTGACTTACTAGGGACCATTCCAGCCACAGTCCTCAGCTAAACAGTCCCACTAACATCTTGCTTTCACATACAGATGAGAACTAAAGCAACTATATGACCAGACCTGAAAGTGCAGCCTGGGTTCAGAGTTTGAACCCCAGTCACTCTCCTTCACATGGGATCCTCCTGTCTGACTGACTCTCCCTTACTCACAGGTGCTACAACCCAACCAGTTCTGATAGATTTAGAGACTCAATGCCCCACAACAGCATTTGGCTCAAGGATTCATTTTTCTGGATTAGCAAAGAGCCCAGTGTGAGTCGCCATACACAGCAGACAGTACAGACCTGTCATCATGGGATATTTTTCTAGACACAATTGTCAGACAAAGTCTTAGAAGCCTAAAGAGTCAATCTGTACAAGACCTGCCTGCATATCTTTGGTATCTAATAAAAGGTCTAACTTGGAAAGGGGCTGAACCATCTCAGCTCTTATTAAAGTTCAAGGTTTTGAAAAATCAAGGGAAGGTTGCAGAGGTGGATGAATGGATGATATCTGTCTCCAAGATTACACACTTTAGTTTTAGAATTGACAGTAGAGTTGGATGCATCAACATAAGGCAGATTTGCAGTATCTTGGTATCTCCTTACTCTACTCCTACAGCTGGACCACCATGCAGCTTGTCATTTAATGCTGTGCCTAGGCATTTTGAACAGTTACCTCCAGGTTAGCTGGAGTGTACCAGCTCCGTATTGATCATTTGTCAAATATCATGCACATGGATCTGCAGCTGGTTAAGAAGCATTTCCTCTAAAAGTCAATATTTATTCATTAACAACCTTTTAGCTGGTTAATTGAAAGTGACAGGATGCATTTTGCCTAACAGATTGCATTTTACTGAGTAATTTCTAATTTACAGTAAATATGATTGAAAATAAAAGTTTATTTCTGGTATCAGTTTAAAAATGGTTTGTGCTTCCAACAATTGTACCATAGGGAACTGCTGGGCACCGATTTCTTTGTGTGTGTGTGTGTGTGTGTGTGCATAGTTCTGGAATTGCAGCAACTTAGCCGAGTTTGTCTCTTAATTCTGGGTATCAGGGCAAAGGGACCTTGTGGTGAAGGTGACAGCAAATTGTGTTAAAGAGCAATTATTCTGCTATTTCAACTTCTAGCTCTTTTTTAAGCAGGATTAGGGTTGGGTTTTTTTGTCCCTCTCCCTCCCTCTGGCATCTCTTATCTATTTGAAAACCTAAGCACCTAGGGGTTAATATGCTCCAGTTAATAGTATAACAGAGATTTAAAAAACAAGTCAGATGCAGAGAACTCTGAACAACAGTACTCACATTGTGGAAACACTTATAAATGGGCACAGAAAAGAATAGTAGGTGCAAAGAGATTTTATTCCCTCAGTAACAAAGGCATGCAGCTCGTTAGCATGCTGAGCTCCAGCTTTCCTCTCAGCTCCTCTCACTCTGGCAGGTGAAGAGCAGGATTCTTGTTGCTTAAAGTGTGTATTACAGAGCAGAAGAGAGACTGAAGCCTCCCAGACTGTATTTCCAGCTCAACCAGGCTCTGATGGGGTGTGGGAGCTGCTCTAAAGGCTGTCTCTGTAAAGGTACCCTCATAAACTCCATTATACTATCGTCCAACAAGGGGATACCCAACGTGTTCCATTTACAAATAAACTGATAAGGGAGGGTGTCCCCTCCACCTGCCTTGCAAACTCATCCTCAGTTTAGATGTCCAGTGGCTCATGTATTGAGGAACAAAAAAAGTGTCCAGAACTTGAGCTCAGGAATAAAACCTGCTGAGGAGGCAGGTACTGGCCAAGAGCCCGCTCATTCCCTGGCTGGGAGCAGGGAGGTCCCATGGCCCAGCTCTCCTGGAGGGACACAGCAGGGTGCAGACCATCTACCTTAATTTAAGTATCCAAAAGTCTAACAGAGACATATTCACCCTTGGCCTCATCTACAGCCGACAGTGAGATGGGAAGTGATCTCATCCTAATATAAGCATCTAAGAGAGGTCAAAAGAACTGTCCTCTAGAAAAGGACACTTTTCTCCACCAAGGAAATGTAAAAGGAACATAAAAGAAACTTGCAATCACCAACTTTAAACTTGGGCATCTCTAGACTTCACTATCGAAAGCAGATTAAATGACTCCTGCTTTTAACTGATCATTTATCCCACTGAAGTCTTTTGAACCTAAGCATAAATTCATCAGGCAGCTCCTGCATGAGGCTGAGCTGCAGAGGTAGAAGCTGCCCCCAGCTGATGGAGTGGGCAGATGTAGCTCCTATTACAGGTAGTTAGAAGATCAGTGCAACAAAAAGATTACACTTTTTAAACCGAGATATTCCTCAGGAGTCAGAGGCATGCTTTTTGATCTCTGTAGGAATGGATAATGAACTATGAAGATAATTGATGCACAACATTTAAATACCAGGCAGAATTGTTATGCAATTTAATTAATAACTACTTGGTGGGGTGGGAGGGAACACATAACTGCAATAGCCTTACCTTTCAGTAGAGACTGCTTCGGAATCACTTTTTGGCAATTTTACCCATGACAACAAATGTGGAGGTACTGGGGAACCCGAGGGGGTTAGTGCATTATGGGACACCTTGTCCCTTGTTTTCTAGGAGCTCCTTTCTTCTGAGGGAGAGAACCAGAGGGAGAAGGTTGTGTTACACAAAGTCTAGGAGCATTTTACCCATCCATATCCACTCCCAGATCCCCATTGCATGACCACTAATATCAGGTATTTACCATAAAGAGTATTTTCCACATATCAGTCCTAAAATACAGAAGCATTTATTAAACAGAGTTTCTTCTTTCTTTATCCAGATCTTACTAGGTTTCATCGTAAGCCTCTGTGACTGTATGGTGGATTTGTCAAAAAGTGAAATTACAAAAGCCAAGTTGGTTTTGTTTTGCTTTTCATTCTGTATCAATGTTAGATTTCCTCAATGAAATTTATTTTTTTTAAAGACAATCATAGAATATCTCAAGCTGGAAGGGATCTGTTAGGATCATCGAATTCAACTTCCCACTCCTCAAAGAGCTACCTAAAACTAAACCATATGACTAAAAATGTCATCCAGATGCTCCTTGACCACGGGCAATGTTTTTATTAGTTGTGATCTCAAAAAAAAAAAAATAAAAATCTTATTGTCATTCAGCCCAAGGTATCTCTTTCTTCCTACTCCAGTCACTCGCATGAGTAAAAAGGAAAAATCAACCCTTCATCCAGCTGCAACCCACATGCAGCCACAATTTGCATGTCCTACAGTAGAGATGAGGTGTTTGTTCTTCACCTAAGAGACAAGGATCCATCAAGGTGCTGTTATAAACAGGTGGAGGAAAGAGCTAGATGTTCCTCCCTTGGCATTTTGGGGCCTTAGAGAGGAAGAAGTAGATGGAGTACCACCACTCCAAACCTTCAGCACAACTCTCCCAGGACCTTCAACAATGTATATGAACTTAACAGTTCTGTTTATCCAGCTGTTTTTTGTGAACATTATCAGGCCTGACTGTCCAGTTATTTGCATTTCCACAGACATACCAGAACATGCCTTCTGTCCTTTCACCATCTCTACCCATTGCAAAGCCAGTACCCAGGGCTGTCCCCTCCAGGTAGTAAGAGACATATGTCAGCTTCTGGGGTTGAAAATGCCTACTTTAGGATTGTTTCCAGTGTGTGAATCCTGGACGTAGGCAAAGAAATCCTTCTCAACTCCTGGCCATCCAATTTGTGTCTTAACTTATGACCCTACTTAATAGTACTGGGATAGTAACAAGGATAAATATGTCAGCCCTATAATCAATTTATCAGTAGTTTTCAATGGCTTTTGCTTCAATAATGAAAGGTTCTATTTCAACATGGTGCTTCCTGAACCCTCCTCCCCTGTAATCCTGGTAATGCTCACAGTACAAGGTGCCACATGGACTAATAACCTCATTCAAGGACACTTGGTAGCTTGAATAGCTCATCCAATATCTTTTACAGATTGGGAGACAAGAAATGCCATCCTTCCAGCATGACATTACAGGGAGGGGAGCAGTATGTTAAAACAGCACGTTGGGCTCAGCGGAGAGTAGTATTGCTGCCAAGTACACAGCTCTGCCTGGAGACAGACCACTTTTGTTTTAAATCTCTCTGGCTACACTTCCTTGGGGATGATGCAATCCTCAAAGCAAATTAGCGTACACAGGAATCTCCATTTCATTGGAGTATGTCATTAGAAATAACTATTTTTAATGGTGTTTTACTAGGGCTATGACAGAGTCAGGGAATCATCTGAATACAGAGATGTTGCTCCTCTGCAATAGCTCAGTGGTGCCAGAAATCCAGACCCTGCAAACAGGCTTTGAGTCTTTGTTGTTCTTTAAATGCCCTCAATATCGAAGTGGAAAAAGAAAGAGGGGGGAGTTGAGACAGCCTGTTCTGATTGCAAACCAACCTGAGCTGAAGGTTACTGTTATTTCTGCCCTGCTTATATTGGCCCCATTGCACAAGAAAGGTTTAGCTCTACAGCCTAATTTAAAGAGGTTTGAAGAAGTGAAGTTGTGCTCTTGGAAATCAGCACCTCTCCTCTCTCCAATTCCTACAGAAAAGACTACTGATAATCCTCTGTTTAGGGCACTAGAGTGGGGCTCGGGACACCAGCATTCAGTTGTCACTGCCACAGGTGTCCTGGGTGACCCTTGGAAAGCCATTTAGTCTGGCTTTTCAAAGGGACAATATGTCTGAAGATCTGATCTTCAGCTAATGCCTCAGTTGGTCATCTCAAAATGCCTTCCACTTTCCCTGGCTGCAAAAAGTATAATTATATCATAGTGCAAAAAAAGGTCATATGATAGTACTCAAGACCCAGGTGAGGTCCTCAGCATTCAGGTGAGAAGCAACCCCAGTGGGGTTGCTAGTGGCTGATGAAGACATTGAAAACACCAGCGTAAGGAAAACAGTAGACGCATGAGTTGTCAGCTCATGAGAGGTGGTAATTTGCTCTGGTTTGTGTCTAACAGACCCTCTCTGGAGTTTCCTCAAACAGGACAAACGGCTTCTCCAGCAAGCAGCCAAAACAAGTGGTTTTCCTCCTGCTGTTTGTTACTTTCTCTAGAGTTAGGAGACGAGTCATTGTATCCAGAGGAAATTAGAGGGAGGTGGGAATGTGTGGTCAACGGAGCTGTAAGAAATTAGGAAAAACTGCCTGGGGAAACAAGCTGACTTGTATTTCTTCTTAGAAAGGTCATCAAGATTAGGAGTCATGGGAAGGCTTCATTAAAGTCACTAGGAAAAATTACAAGTGGGGAAATTAATTTGGGCAGCAAGAAATTAAACATACACAGAAAGAGACCTTGAAGTCAGTCAAAAAGGCTCCAAGAAAAAGATGCTGGTACCATTCAGCCCAGCTGCAGGGGTGAAAGAAGTCAAGGGCAGGGAAGGTCTCTGTTATGTGGAATAATGAGGTGCATGCCCTTGCTACTGGTGCACACCCTCCCACCCTGCAGACACACAGGTTGCTGTGGTGCTTGGAAATGAACCTGCAGATCAGGAACCAGGGCAAGGCAACACTGCCCCATCGTTTGAACCAGGTATGCATTGCTTAATTGGTCAAGGCAAATTGGCAAAGGCTTAATAGGTCAAGGCAAACTGATCTTGCCAAGTTATGCAGCAGTATCTGTGGAGGATAAATCTCTCTTCCTGAGTGGGACTACACAAGATTGCTTGGAATCAAAGCTGCAGCTGCTGTTGGTCAAGATATGAGTCCTATCAAGTGCAACTCACTGATGAACAGATACAGAGAAAGTCCCCTGCTCATGGGAAGCAGGCTGGTGAAAATATAAACATTTAACATGGGAAAGAACTGTCTGCATTGAATGATGGGACAGGGTGTTTAAAAGTCAGACAGACCAAAGAAATGCTGACTGACTTGCTCTTCCTCATCAAACTACTCAAAAAGCCAGAGGTTAGGATGCTGGGCTTGTGACACCTCACAATGCAGAGCAAGATCTCAAATGTAATCCTTGCAGGTCCAAGCCAAGTGTCCTACACATATTATTTCTTAGTTGACAGGAGTCAGTATCCACATGTCCCTTCCTTATTTTCTATCACCCTTACCTTGACAAATTTACCCTTCAAAAGTCTTACTGAAATATATTTGTTTCTGAGAAAAACTTACTTTTGATAGGTGTTTCCTGAGTAGTAATTTCTTTTGAAGATTCCCATTAAGATCAAATCATAACAGAAGTGGAGCAGAAATTGCATTTTTAAAGTGTGGATTCACTGCGTGACTTCAAAAAGAACCCCTGAAGATGCATCTTTCTCACGAGTTTTTGCTGCACAAAGTGAGCCAGGAGTGGATACCTTGGACCAATGCACCACTGCATGTTACTAAGGCCCCATTTCAGCTAAATTTCAGCTTTGCTGCCTAAGTCTATAGCAGCTTCATTATCCTAGGTGGAGCTTAAAGCAGCAAAATAGGTAAGAATAGAAAATGACCTTATGTTGCTCCTGATCATTTTCTCAGGGGATTTTCAGTTATAAATAGAGCATCCCTACTAGGAAATACCAAAGAGGACTTTTCTCCCCAAGAAGGGCAGGAGAAGACCTTCTGCTTATCCCAGGGTAGGACCAGGCTGGCACAGGGTGACTGACACCAGTGGAGCTGGCTTTTATCAGCTTGTGAGCCACAACCATGTGATGCTCTAAGAAAGGGTCAGACAACTCCCATCTTTTCATCTTTATGATTTCTAGCACTGCCTAAAAGAGAATTTTACATCTAAGAGGTGTGAGACAGCACGTCAGAACAGAGGCTAATTTAGGACAATTTGGGGCTGTTTCTGCATATTCAGAAAAACAAAAATTAAAAATAAAAGAAGAAGTGGGGTTGATCTTGGTCTGTTAAAGTTTATAGGTAACTCTGTTCTGGCAGGGGACTGCAAATCACCCGTCACCCAAGAGCAGTGCAGGGAAAGCACTGGCATCTCAACACCCTCGCCACCACTCTGCAGGATCACAGAGCAATATGCTCTGTCACCTTCCATTTCCAGATTCATGTACCCAGAAATGAATGGGGCAAGCCTGGCAGAATAAACTAAAGGTCTTCATGTGCAACACAGACTTGATGGCTTCTTCTGAAGACTTGTCAACCCTTTGGCTTGACTTCTACCTGCCTTGTGCTATCCAGCCAGCCCTTACCTCCATGTAAGCACAGGAAATTTTCCAGGCAGCTTCTCCTCTATGTTCATAGCAATTTGCAGCTCTGATCCAGGGGACCTACAGGGGACAGGGAGCTATTCCCTCTGTTTTGCAGGGCACGGAGAAACCCCAGTAGTCCAGAGCTGGGTGATGTGGTTTCTTGCCAGATCCTCTTTGCAAGGCAGCTGCATGCTACAGAGTGATTAGGAGGAAAAAAGTACAGGTACCTTCGTTTACAAAAAGAGAACAAACAAGCAAAACTGTTTGGAAAAGCTACTTTTGTCATGAAAGAGGAACATAATTAATGGCCCTTTATGTGTCACTAAATATAGAGAGTAAATGAGCACCCTCTGATCTCCACACTTTTGTGTTTATTTCTCTATTTTCCTATTGCTGAGGGACAAGAGATGCTTTTCCCAACAAGCAGGGCCTCTCACAATAGCAGGTAATTAGTCAAGGAGCCCAAAAGGATCGAATCATGTCAAGGGAAACTCATTTATTCAGTCAGGTAATTAAGCCACATGATTGCAGCTTGAACACTGCAGTGGCCTATTGAGATACAACTATGTGTCACATGTCCTCAGTGTCGTTGGGAAATCACTACCTTCAAACATCTCCTTTCCCCTGCAGGAAACCAGGAAGTCCAGCAAGTAAGTTTGCAGGAGTTGCATGCTGGGTTTGGGGTGGGATGGGAGGGGGAGACTGGCACTCACCTGCTGCAGGGGAGTGATGCTGCACAGTCCTTATCTGGGAGGGGGAAAGGATTCATGCAGTGACATTCCCCATGATGGCTCTCAAGAGTAATCACCATAACGCATCTCCCTTTAAGAACCCTTTTGCTGGGAAGATTGTGGGTCTGTTTATAAATATTACCTATAAATAAGCCTCATGCCACCCCACGTGAGCTGCCCAAGAGCTATAATTAGGGCTGTGATGAATGCACATTGTTATGGGCACGCCGGACATCAAATATCAAGCCTTAAATTTCTGTGGATGCCAAATGCAAAGATGGCAGATGAGACACACTATCCCATTTATGGAAAATAAATGCCTTATTTACATTGCCCTGGTTGTAATCTTTATCCCCAAGTTGCTATTATTAACTAACATGAGTTTTCTTGCTGAGCTGGATTGGACAGCCAAGTGGGAGACAAAGATCTTCAGGGAGGCAGGAATGTCACGGGAGAGGCAGGATTAAGAACATGCTTTACTCTGAGAATTCTTCTGAAAGCCTGTGGACTTCAAGGCCTTTATTACCTCGCTAAGAGCAGCGTGGTTTCTCTCTGCCTCTAAGGCACCAAGGTGAGACCAGCTGCTTTTGCAGTGAAACTCCCCGCATGCAGAAAGCACAGGCAGTTTTCCTGCACTGAAATGGGGACAATATTCTGCAGCACCCAACACTAATATAGCTCTGGTTCCTCCATGCACAGCTGGTCTATCTCCATCACCTCTGAGCCCATCCTCCAGTCTAGGTCTACCCAACACCAGTCTGGTTTGTATGCAGTCCTGCACCTAACCTGTGCTCTGGAGGGCTCTGGCAGAGGAAGAGGATGAACCCCGAACCCCAAACCCCACCCACACAGAATGGAGGAAAGAAACTCCTCAGAGCAGAAACTCAGCTCTCCCTAAACACCATGGAGGTGTTGAACTTAAGCCACCCACCACTGGTGACATGGACTGAAACTGGAAGAATCAGAAGTACTGTCATGGCTTATAGCTGCCTATGGGCCCAAGCATCATCTCACAACACACCAGCCCTGAGCTTTGCCCTGGGGCTGAAGTGAGGGTAATTTTGAGCATTTTCTAAGAGCCACCCTGAGCTTTTACCTGCTGATATCAGGAGCTGAAGCTGCAGCATCAAATAGCGAGTGAGATTTTGTACTTCAGGCACCTTCCCACTGTGTGCTGAAGAGACTTTCCTCCGGGGTAATTTAAAACTCAAGGCTGATTATTCTTTGCTTTGGGAACCTTCCCAATTAAAATGGTCGATCTAAAACTAAGCTATGAGCTTAAAGCCTTTCTATGTGGGGCCACAGCATGAGCTCTTCCTTGCAAAGCACAGGTCCCAGGGAAGCATTCTTGGCCAGGGGAGAGTGCTACTGAGCTGTAAAGATGGAGAAAGCCAGGATTTGATCTCACCTTTGCCTTTGTGTCTGCAAAAGGTCTAACTGCATGCATAAGGACCTTGTTTGCACAGGCAAATATGGATTTAACATGCACAGCCAGGCTCCATGAAGTAATTTTACAGTCAGTATGTACGTGCCAACCTCTGAAAATTTGTCCTCAAACATCCTTTAGATTCCAGAGTTTATCTGTCAGGAGTCAAAGAAACTTCTGTATTTGCACTTGTCATGAAGTGCCTCCTCGGCAGAAATTGAGGCAGAACCAATTTTGTCTTTTCCTTTTTATTTGGCTGGACTTGGAAACGCTTAGAGCTTGAAATGCTGGTCATCCAGGAGCTCCACACAGCCCTCAAGCGCTGGAATGAAATGTTGTTCTAACACACACACAAGATGACAGCTAAGTAGCTGTGAGAAGCTGACTGAAAACCTGCCTCGCCAGCCTGGGGCTCTGTCCGCAGCTGGAGGTATGCAGGTATTCTGGTGGGACGTGCAGAAATGTTGGGTATCACGAGCTGTGCAGGCTGGCGGATGGCAGGTCAGGCTGAGGGTGTGGGGAAGGCTTTCTCCATAGCTCATTTTTGAAGTCCCTTGTCATGCACAACCACCTTCTAGCTGTGGCAATAAATCCCCAGAGGCCATGAGAGGACAGAACAGCAGGTGGGTATGCGGTCTAAACCTATACAGCATGTTTTCATAAGTCTGTACTTCTGTTCTTTATGGTCTCCCCTTTCCTTCCCATAACCTTTCTCCTGCTCTCATCATCCTCCATCCTTCTAGGCTTACTGGAGAGGATGAAGAGCCGATAGTATGTACTTCTTCATCTCTCTCCCTACTTTCCAAACTGCCTCAAGGAATCGAAGATGAAGAATCCCAAATGCAGCTCGAGTTGCCCTTGCAGTGACACTGCTGAGCCAAAGGCAGCAGTCTCATGGTGGACGCTGTTGGGTAACCAAAGCCCAGCCTTGGGGACCAATGGTCCAGCTCATGGTTGCTGTAGTGCATCCTCTCTGAATTCTGTGCAAGCAGATCATGGTCTTCAATATAAAAGTTGCAAAATCATGTGTATATTCTGCCATGCTAAAAGAAGAAGAGAAGGGAGAAGAAGGGAGAAGAAGGAAGAAGAGAAGAAGGGATGCAGCAGATCTCACAGTGATGACCAGTTATTGGCACTGAGACACTGACATCATCGGACTATGTTATTTAGGATATTCAAGATCTGGATAACTAGCAAAAGGGACAGTAATAACCCATCCTGAATTGATACAGTCTGGCCAGTCAATGCTAACATAAAGCCAAATTCAACAAAGTTGTTTTCTTCAGCATGACTAAAGGTTACATCAGGCAAAGTATTAAACACTGAAAACTAAAACACCCAGGATACAAAGGGTATATAAATCTGACTGGCCCGAGTTGTTACATTGAGAAACTGGATATGCTGCTTGACCTGGCACAACTTCAGATCCTGTCTGGAGACCACAGTCAGCCAAGGAGGCTGAGTCAGGCAGCCCAGGGAAGTACTCACCCCCCTGAAGTCAGTGGCACATCTGCCATTACTGTGAGTGGAGGCAGGATTTCATCCTTCCTCTCCTAAGGGTTACACAAATTATCCACAATCAGCCACTGGAAACCCCATCATGTAGATTTACAATTTCAACTGCTGGAGCAGGGGCAAACCAGCCTGAGGCACCAAGAGATGGTTTGATCCCCATTAAGTGCAAAGCACCTCTCCTGGGAGGGAGCCTCTAAGAGGCCATCCTAAAATTTACACCACCTTGAAACTACTAACCACCATTGAACACATTTTCCATAACTCTTCATGGATCAACTGCCCAATTTGCAGCAAATGATCCAGTTCTAGAGGAAACCAGCATATTTTTCTCCTTCTCTTGAAGATCATACAGCCCGTGCTCAAACTGCGGCTGGTGGGAGTTTTCGTGTTTAAAAATACACGTCCCCATCCTCTCTCACATACACGCACGGCTTGCACATGACGATCATTTAATACAACTCCTCACTCAGAGGCGAGTGGCTGTTCCAGACAAATTGTTGCAGGAGAGCTGGCGATGGAGGAGGTGAGCACATACCCACGCCATCATTGGAGGTGTTTCTGATGCGCTGTACATGATGATCGGGGGTTCTCTCCCTCCTGGGTCCCCATTTCTTGGAGTGGCGAGCAGAGGAACCTCACTGGAGCCCCATCATGGTCCTTATTTTCTTCTTCCCAGTTGCTGTCTTGTTTGCTCGTGTTACTCTGCCTCTTGGTTAATGATGAGCCCTGATGTGGTTAAACACTGACACAGCCAGTGACACCGACTACAGTGATAGATGTTTATTATTTCTTTTGTATAGCCCTTCATTCGCAGTGGTTCATATTATACCGGGAATCAGTTTTAAACACACTCCAGGGTCTCTTCTTCCTATTCACTGCATCTCATTAATGCATCCTGAAAGGGATTCTCACATGCACACACTTTCTGTGGTTACTATTTTCTGTCCTTTCTTCCTTCTACCAACATGCATCTCTCCATCCTGTCGGGGGATTAGGGCCATTGTTGCTATTTAAAACAGCTTCGCTTTGGTCTGTGCTCTGAAGGCTGGATGCTGGCCTGTCATTTTCCCACCTGCTTGGATAGTCTCTGCTTGGGACTGAAATCCCTCATTATGTCCTTCACTTCAATGACATGGATCTGCTGGGGAATCAGGGCCACAAATAATAGGCAACCCGTGCGGTCCTGCCTCTACAAGTACCAAATCAGTGCAGCCTTTGAACTGATCCAGTTGGCCCACTGAAACTGAGAAATGATGGCTTTGTCTCCACCATTGTATAGAGGGTGAGACTGACTTCTCTATCTTGCAGCATCAGTCCTGAACTACACAGGTACAAACAGATGCAGCTTCATCAGCTAAGCCACATCTTCACTTCCAGCTCACTCTGGTATAAGATCTGGGATGGGAGTTTGGGAGTTGAGGGGGTAGGAAAAGAGCAATGAAGAGAAAAGTTTAAGCCTGCTCATATATCTATATGTATCATATACATAAGATATGGGGAGGAAACCAGCTTCTGTGCAAGTTCAGCAAGACTAAGTTCCACCAGCTGTGACGACTCCTGCGTTCAGTTCCCTCCAGCCTGTGCACAGAGGAGATGCAAAAGGGGCTGCCTCATCTTCATGCCACCTGAACATTAAGATGACAAGGCAATCTCCGATTGCAAGACTACAGCAGCTCTCCATCTTTTAGTGTTGCTGGAGCAGTTTAAGAGACAGATCTAGGTGCTTGGGTCCAGCCCATTATGTTCAATGGAGCTGCATCCATTTGCAACCGTGCTGCATTTGACTCCCGTAAAACACATCGACATGGGGAACAAATGAGTTTCTATAGGTCTTGGAGTTGTACGCAAATGCACAATGATCTCAAATCCATCTGCTCCCCAGGGCCTGAAAGTGAAATCTGCTTCCAATCTTATGTTTTATGCTTATTGCTGTCATGCTGTTTATACACCCGAATGCTGCACATTCTCGTTTTGTTTAACATAAACAACAACTATGCACCGTCTGCTGAAACTTTGTCAACTGCCTCTTCCTTCTGTCTGGATAATGAAAAGACACAATCTAGCAAATGCATCTTATTCTAACTGTTTGCTCCCAGACATAATACATCAAGACTGAACATAAGAAGCAAGGGGAAAAAATTAGATGGATTTGGTTTCAGCAGATGTAATTCAGCTTAGCTTCATGAAAGTCAGTAGAACAACACCAGGCTAATATCAGCCAACAACATAAACCAGTGCTGCAGCCTTTTTAATCCCACGCCAGAGCTTGCTGACATGCCAAGCCTGAGTGGTCCCCTGCTAGGTTTATGCCTCATGTAGACATTGGATTCACTGGGACAACGCTCACTTTTAAGAAGCTAAAGCAAGACCTACACGTGGGATGGGCACCCTAAATCTGCAGCATTAGACCTTCCCCTGATATATCCAGTTGAGGGCTGCGTGGACTTTGTCCAGTGTAGAAATACAGGATAGGCTGAACTTTTTAGTTATGGGACGTTTGAAGATTTGAATGCACGTAGCCATTCTGCCTAATGAGACATCCAGTCCACACATCTGCACTGGCCAACACCTCTAGGGCAGCTGAAGCTATTGTTCTTCACAGAGTCTGTTACATCCAAATGTGCCATGTGCTGTGCTAGGCATTCTGCTCCTCGCAATTAGACTTAGCTGTGGTAATTCTTCTCTGAAAGTGAATTTTCCTCTAAATGAATGCTCTTATGGTCACAGACAGGATTTGAGAAATGATGTGCAGGAAATAAACTCCTATCTGGCTGTCATTTTCTCCTGGACACCAGAAATACAAGAATGTCAGTCCTACCCAAACAAAATGTCACTGCTGTTTTCTCAACAAAATAACATCCAGTTCCTCGGCTGAGGAATGCAGAACTTTCATGAAGAACAACAGAAAATATAGAGAATGAGAAAAGAAAGAAAGAAAAAGAGACATTGATAAACTGGTTTTAAACTCACAATGTGCACTACTGTTATAAAACATATGTATCATCTTAGCTTCTGTTATGGAAACTGTGCCAAATTCAGGGGGTGGGGGTGGGGGGAAATCCACTAAAAAGCTCTTCAAAGACCCATCCAAAATTACAGAGCCTGAAAACTTTTGATTTGCCTTATTTTTCTGTTTCTTAACTCACATAACTGTGTGGCTACAACAAAACCATTTCCCTAAAATTATTTCCACCCCACATTTCCACATCTAATGGCTGAAATTTGCAAAAGGACATCGTCCTTTACTTGCCCACAATCTTCTTTCCTGCAGGATTTCCTCTGAAGCTGCCCTCTTGCTCGCTGTTAATGGCCATGCCTTAGATCTTAGATTCCCCTTCCTAGAGCCTGTCCATCACACTGTGCTGTATTCATGAGTCCTAGCATCCCTAGCCCTAAAATCACAGCATCACTCTGACCAGAGATATTCACCTAAAGGACATTAGGATGCTCCCTGGTAGTTGGGCATGAGTCAAATACACACCTCTATGGAGGCAGGGTAAGAGTAAACCTGGTGCCTCGCTGCCACCGGTTCCCCAGTGCAGCCTCTGTGCACGGATCCAGATTCCTGCTCTGGCACTGCACTGCACAAACCACTGTCTTTGGCTTACCACAGCCTCCAGGCAGATTGCAGCAGTATTTAAAACATCTTCAATGGGTGGAAAACAAACAGGAATGGGCTATCAAAATGTTTCACAAATACAGAAAGACTCAGGAGTGATGGGCAAAGCAACAGTATATAAAGAGCCATCATAATAATAATTACTGGCGTTGAGATCTTCTAAATAATCAGTAAAAAATACAGCACCACACATAGCTCTTGTCTGAGCTGTTTGATCATTTAATTTCCATTTTTGAATAAAGAAAATCTTATTTTGCTATTTCAGTTTCTGAACCGATCCAAGACATATGCAGGGATGCCACACACACAAAATAAAACACACACACACATCCTCCACCAGAGACAACCCGACATTTTCCAAACCTAAAGAAAAAAAAGAAACCAAACCTGTGAGTTTATCCTGAATGTGGGCGAGCTCTCATTTCACTGAGACAACTTTCTGGTAAAGATGGCTAAATAGTCAGCTGGGAAACTAAAGCTACTAAAAATCAGCTCAACTGAAGGATTTCTGAGGCTCTGGATTTGACATAGTGCACAGTTCATGCGTGCAGTTCACTGCTCTGGTACATCTCTACAAGCCACAAGTTCAAGGCAAGGTTGGACATTTCAATAATAAGAACATCAAAAGCAATAAAAACAAGGAGTTAAAAGAGCCCCAGCAGTTCAACAGAAATTAAAAAAAAAAAAAATCCCTTGCTTGGTGAGATAGGGGAAGGAAAAGGTAAAACAAGGATGCTGTAGAAAAGTTTCTCTCTGAGCAAGTTATCCTGAAACAGCAGGGGTTTAGTATCTGCCCTGAAGCAGAAAGGACCAGTCAGGTTGGGAGATGGGTATTAAGCTGGAGGGGAGGATCGATTGGACATCCAGTTTGCTGCCTTCCACAAGAAATGCAGATTCATCTCAAAAGGGGGAAGAAATGTAGCTGGAAGCCAGAAGCGTGACTCTCAGTCCTTCAGCTTCTAATTCCAGGTACATGTAAGAGTTGACCCTTATTTTGGCTAAAACCCATGTCTGCTGAGACCACCAGGGAAGCTCAGTGGTCCCTGACACGCAGGGACAGGCTGATGGGAGATTTCACACAGGATGTGCTCACCAGGCTGCTGAGGTTTTACAACAACCGGTGCTGTGCACGCACATTCCTCATACCCCACATGTTTATCTCAAAATCAGGAAACGATGAGGTCAGTTCCTGAGATGGCAGCCACGGGTTTGGAAAAGAAGTGGCAATAGCAGAGGTGATATTATCATAAAAGCTCCTATCGAGGGCTGTGTTTGCTGGCAGCAGCACGGTTGCATTGCTCATGTCTGGGAGTGTTGGGAATGACAAATTTTCTACAATGAAAACCCAGCCCAAGTCAACATGCAGAAACAACAGAGGGGCTTTAGGTCCAGTCTGGCAGCTGACCCACCTGAAGAAGACCTCATCTCAATGCAAGAGTCCACAGAGTGGAGTGTGAGATGTGACAACCAGGCTCTCATGTGACAAAAAAAATAAAAAAAATAAAAAAAATGCAGCAGCATTTGAGGGGACAGATGCATTGAGACAAAGCAGCCACAAGATAGAAGAACCCAGCTCCTTCTTTCCAGGTTCAATACAAGGAACAAGAGGCTGACCCAGGTGAGCAGGTGAGTGTGGAGGGAGGAAGGAAATGCATCATGGGAGCCCCACCAGAGCAAGCAGACATCAGTTTGTTATCTGGGGTGAAGCAATCACTGAAAATTCCCTTGTGTTTTTGGCATTTTGTCACAATGAATTTTTAATCAGGCCAAAGCATGCCTGGCAGTTTGCAGACATGTTCCCCCTGCCACGGGGCTGCTCAAGAGCCTCCACGAAGACAGAGGGAATGCACAAAGGAGTCTAACACCTCAAGCCACTGTTTCCACCCTAGGTCACTCCTGTAGGCAACTAAACCCTAGTCCACTCACTTGAATACTTGACTTACTGGTCAGAAATGCTACAAGGACCAAGCGAGTAGCCAGACAGGAGCTTTGTTATGCCTGAGCACTGCTGAGACTCAGAAATATCTCTTTTTTTTTTTTCCTGAAACAAGGATGCATATGTCCATTTTAGGCATGAAAGGCCTCTGTGAATGTATGTCTGTAGGCATGAAGTTTGGGAGACTCCTTGCTCTTGAAGAAAGCCCTCGGGAAGCTTCATTGCACTGAAAACCTCGTTAGTCCTTCTGGTCCACAGTGGGGAAGGTGGCACCCTGCACAGAGCCACGATCTGCAGAACTAGATGTGGCTGTGGGGATCAAACATCAATATTCCCAGTGATCAGAATCCAAATCTGGCCACAGTGCCTGGTTTTGCCTCCAACATATTAATGCCAGCTTTTCACATCCATCAGCAGCATCCAGCCTTTTCAGGATCTTCAGAAACATGAGTCTCTCATTGTCCTCCTGCTGTCCTGAAACACATCCAGCCTTGAACCTCCCCACACTGGGGAGAACAAACAGCGTGCATCTGCAGCCAGCAAAACTGCATCTGCCAACACCAGCCAGGATGAACCTTGTGCCAAGGGCAGTCACCATCCTGAGGATGGTGGGCTTGAGGACTCTTCTGGGACCTGAGCATTGTCTAGGCTTCCTGAGAAATTCTCTCATAGCAAATCCGGCAACACAGACTGGATAACTTGACTCCAGGTGATTGCACTCACTCGCAGGGATCACCACCAGCTCCTACAGAGGGGTAAATTTCAGGTTGCCCTTTTGCTTTCTCTCATCCCTTTTCTGGTATTAGAGATGAAGGGAAGCATCTCCTGCAGTAAAAAAATATATTAAAAAAAGAGACCTGATCTCTTTCTCTTGGGCTCACATCTTTCCCACGAGCACATAAACCTCAATCATTCTGACATTTTCATTGATCCCAATGAAAGGACAAATTAAAAGCTGATCATTAATTTACAGGCTCCCTCTGCCCCTCTCCCACAGAGGAACATTGGCTTCTTTATGTCAGACAGTCACTTTGTGCTTCCTTCCCAAATGTACCATTATACCCTCAAAGTTTAAGAAAACCTTCCAAAATGTGGGGACATATTTGGGAATTACCTGGACTGCACCAGATTCTGCTGGAGGCCTCCTCTCAACCACCCTATGATCAACACCAAAATGAGTTTCTCATTTTCCAAACATTTAACCCTATGATGTCCCTTCATTTCAGTTCGGCTCGGGTTTGATTTCACAGCAGGTTTCCAAAGGAGGAAATCAGCCTTAGGACCCTTTGACTCAAGTTTGCCTGCCATAACCCACTGAGATTTAATTTCATTTTCAGCAGAGAAGCCATTGGCTTACAGACACCTGCTACAAAACAGCTTCACCACAGCATTAGACCTGTCAGAGAGACATCTTGAAAACAGCCTTAGCCCCAAACAATGGGTGAAAAGATCTCAGCCTAGCTTGGGCTCCAGCAGATGCGTGGACATGCAAACACCACCAATAAATGTATCCAGCAAGTGTGAAACCTGACACAGGACAACAGCCCGTGCTCCAAAATGCCTTGCTACCTGTAGCCTGCTTCCCAAGTGTTTATTTGGCCAGCAAGGGGGAAAAAGCTGGAGTGGGGCAAATTCCTGACTTGTTTGACCTTGGAGGCTGGATCTGCTTGTGCACAGCCTCTCATACACTTCAGCACAACATTGGCTGAGCTCTTCCACCAAGACTTCATCTGCCACTAGTTGGACTAATAAATAGCATCATCTGTCTCTGACAGACCTTGCAACTCTGCTTGTAGCTTTGCTTTAGCATGGGTTTTCCAGGTGGAAAACATGGGGTGTGCTAAAGACCCCAGGGCTGTTACAGGAGGAGGTCAAATAAATTAGACAAAGTCACAGAGGAAGTCAGGAGAATAGCAGCTACAAGAGGCTGTGGTCCATCTAAGGCATCCCAGCCCTGTGCATTAACCACAGCCATCCCTCTGCTTACATCTCATTTTATCCTCTAAATGCTGGAGGCTGTTTAGTGTCTTTTTTTTTTTTTTTTTCTTTCCCTGTTCAAATTTTTTACAGCTGCACTGAAAAGAGAGCTACAAACAGTAGGGGAGAATCTCTCATGGCCAGAATACAATGAAGCGCGTAAGTGCAAGGGATTGCTCCTTACAATGCTTGAATCAAAGATAAACATGAAAAGAGCTACCTCCTTAGAGCATAAAACAGAGGAAGACACCATTCCCAAGGGGAGCAGTAATGTCTTTAAAAAATAAACCAGCCACCTCAAAGGTCAGTGCAATGTGGGGAAGAATATTTTTTTCATCCAACAACTCACCTGAATTTCAAATCCAGCCAATTTGCTGGCAAACAGCTTTTGGGAACAACATTGGGATGCAGCACTCACTGCAGACAGAGCCCTTTTCCAAGGCCCCCGAGGCACTCTGCAGTCTTTAATTAAGGAAATTTTGTGACATCCCAAGATTCTGGATAGAAAGCTCTTATCTTTAAAATGATGTCATACCCGTATTGGTCTGACAGATCACTCCTGGGCAGCCATGGGCAAGGTATGCTCCTCAGCCCCTGTTTTCCAGGCCAGAGTTGCCTTCCAGAGTTGGGATCCACCATGGCAGCCAGCACTGGCTGTATCCCAGGGAAGAGCGCAGACATTCCCAAAAGCAAGGGCTGTCTGTGATGCCTTGTGTCAGACCCTATGAAGGGCAGGGAGAAGGCAGCATTTTCATCTGCTTTAGGAAACTGAGCAATTAAAAATATTAAAGGTGGCTAGGACATGTAAACTCATGAAATTAAGAGCCATGGAGATGGGGAAGGGTCCCACTGTGCCAGTCTAGGACAAGCCCAGCTAAAGCCCCTGCAGCAGCATGGTGCAATATCCAGGAGGGGAGAGCAGCCTGAATCACAATTCACTTTTATAAGCCCTGGTGGCTCTTCACATCTGCTGGGATCTGCATCAGCATCCCTGGGCCCCAGGGTCAGCAACACTAAAGTCACCCTTCAGCCCTTGGGTTGGGGTGAATCTGTTCCCTGAGAACATGGCTTTAAGAGGGGACTGCAGATCACTCACCACCAGAGCTGTGAGAGGCTGAGGTTTTTGTTCCACTTGAATTTTCCAGCCAAGTTATCCAGGCAGTGAAACACTGGCACGAGGGAAAGAAAATCAAGCTTGAGTTGTCTTCAAAATTAATCTCCTTCTCTTCTGCCCACCTGCAGGGAGCAACACATTTCACGTGACTCTGCCTGATAAATTCATGCACCATCCCAAGATATGGGAGCTTTTATTTAGCCACAAGGAAAAAAAGAAACTGGCATCATAGGACTTAAACCCCATGCTGAGATGGAGTGGCACCATGTGAAAACCAGTACAGTGTACTGAAAGCATCAGGACACGTCTGGAGCCCACCCCATTCATTGTCAGCCACCAGAGAGAATTGTTGCAGTGCCCAGGGTGGATGGAGGGCTGCTGAATATTTATAGCCCTTTGAGAAAAGCTGCCCAACACTGATTGGTCCTATACACAACATCAGGACTCTGCCATCGTTGATTGTGTATGTCAAATAATTCTGCATTTACACCTAGCATACAGCTCTGCAACTGCCCTCCAGCAGGCTCTGCACTCTTGGACTCTGGGGCTGCTATCGATACTTTAACTCCACAAGTGATGCAAAGATGCAGGAATCAGCGTGGCAGGGACGGGCAGCTGCCCAGGGTGGACACAGGAGCATGGTCAGCTGTTGCAGGCACAGCCTCAGCAGCACCAGCTCTTGATGGAGAGGAGGATGTTTTGGGGAGATAAAAAAAGGAATGATCAAGAAGAAAGCAAGCCTGAGAAATAAAATAAGCATGCACAGAAGGACTGAAGTAAATCAGAGCTCCTTTCACTGGTATTCCCCTGGTATCCAGAGGCAGACGAAAAATAGGGGAGAAGAGAGCAGTGGTGTCTTTCAGTGACTAATCCTTTGAGGGAGAAAATCAAATTGATGTGTTGCCCAGGGAAAATAGGAGCCCACCATCAGCACCAGAGTAATTTGATCGTAGGAGGGAAGAAAATACTTGGATTTTTTTACCTGATTTCAAGATGTCTTCTCCTGAAAAAGGGAGGGAGATCCCATTGTTAAGTTTCATCAGTGCTGTTCTCGAGTCCTGTGAAAGCCTTCTGCCAACATCCGTGACTTGGCTATCGGTCATTTGGGGTATGTCACATAGACAAGGAGAGCTCCCCTTGCCAGACACCCGCCAGGCAGGTTTGGGTGTCCCATGGGACCTTTAAGCTTTACATTTTGAGTCTGAGGAGGCTTAGTCTACTTGGTTATTGTGCTGTTATTTTGGACAATTTGTTGTCTTTCTGTGTAAATGGAACCTTCTTGCTTGTTCCTGGAGCCGGAGCAGCCTTCACTCTTTGACACTTCCCCAGTCGCCGTAGCACTTTTTTCTCAGTGCTCCGTCCTTGTGCGTGCTACAATTTACTGTTTATATTTCTTCTGATATGTGATGGTCAAGGTGAATAACACTGAGGTTTCACCAAAGTGTATGACACCGTTACTCCAGTTAGCACAAGCGACATGCTGCTTTAGACAAGAGCAAGAAAACACGTGTGCATTTTCACCTGCCTCAAACCCCAGCTTTTAAAACCCAAGGCAGATAGCAAAAAAAAACCCTTTAGCAGCTGCTGACCTGCCTGGAAAACAGCTCCATTTCCACTTGGTGCCAGCAGAAATCTGCTTCTGAACCTTGCTCTTGCAAAACAGACAAATAACACAACAGGAAGCTGAACCAACTTCAAAATGTGGTAAAAGGGATGAGGTCCAATAGGTGCTCAAGAAGGGATAGGGGAGTGTTTTGGCTCCAGTGTCACTGGACTATGTGAGTCCGTGGAAGTGACTGCAAAGATAATTTAAACCAGACCACCAGACCACTCATCTCTTCCCCCATGCTTCTTTACCATCAAGAGATCTAGAAAGGAAAAGCAGGTTAGCTGTATTTATGGCAAATTCATGGCTTTCATGAAATCTTTAGCAACCCAAGAGGCCAAGTACAGGCAACTCTTACCCTGGCTTAAACATAAAGCCACCGCAGGTGAGAGTAGCTCCTTTCATGTTACAGGACTGGCTTTTCAGGCAAGGGCTCTGCTGAGTGTTTGGTTCCAAGAAAGAATAAATGGCCTTTGTGCCCTTTCCATGCAGAAACACCTTGCTGGGATAGGGGGGAGCCACTCAGCCAGAGTTGTTCATATTCTGGCTTAAAATTCAGTTTTACTTAAATGGGTCCATTTTAAAGGCAACCTGGGACTGAGCACATGTGACAGGCACAGTTTTAGTGATGGCAGCATTGTTTGCAAAGAGCACTGGGGAGACTCAGACGCAAAACACACATTCACCCAATGTCAAGGATGCCAAATATTAAAAGCAAAGTAGCTCCCAAAAGGCAGCAAACTCAGCTGCTAGAGGCCACCCATTTGGGCTGCTCCAGGCAGCCAGGTTCCCAAGCAAACAAGCGTGGGGCTGGGGGAGTAGAAAGGATTTTGCATGGTTCATGTGTCAGACACAGCTCAGAAAGGTCAATCAGTTTTGCAGCAGGAGCCAAAGGGGAGGGAAAACTGCAGCTGATTAGGAGGAAGGGGGGAAGGGGAGAAGGAATCTCTGGCCGTGCCAAAACCTTTGTAAACAAACTTCACTGCAATGTTGCAGATGAAAGAGCAATGCCCGGCGAGCAGGATCCAGTTCCTAGGCATAAATCAGGAGCCACTCCAGCAAAAGCAAGGAAGTCACACTGGCACGAGTGGGAGGAGAATCACCCCCTCCTGCTCCCAAACAATAGCTCTGGGTCCCCAAACACAATTCCCCCCTCCCACATAGGAGCAGCTCGCTTGGGTGGTAGCACAGCCAAGTGCCTTCAGTGCTGGAGGAGAGTGAGGCCCCCAAGCACCAGTCCCTGCCCAGGTATAGGAAGAGAAGATGCATCCACCAAGCCACAGCCAGTCCAGGAGGAGAGTGCGGTGGCTTCACCTCCAGCTTCTGGATTTCCTTTGTTCCTTCCTCGCAGCAGGTCTCAAACACATGCGCACACACGGGCAGCTGCTCTCCCTGGAAGGGAAAGAGTGGTTGTCCCGAAAGGAGATGAGCAGTGACACAGACCGCAGCTCGCTGACAACACACTGAGCCACAAGCCACTTTTTACACCCTTTTACAATAAATATTAGCTGGAGGGGGCACTGCTTTTCCCACTCTCCTGCCAGCAAGGCCTCTTATTGTTTACTCTCCACAGCAGTCCAGGCGCTCTTGTTAATGTGCTGTGATTGAGTACTTTGGAGAGGACGGGTTTTGGGGTTAGCTCCCGGCTCCCTTTGGAGAGCTGTTTACTCTTCAGTGGTGCCTATAGCCCACTGAAGACAGTGCTCCTTCACCCCTGCTGGGTCCATCTGCTTTGTCTGCCTGTTTTCCTGCTGCCACCGGCAGGCAGCTGGCCTGCGCATTTCAGCTAGCTGTTCGTAAACCCCTGGAGGAAAAAATAAAATTAACCCCATAAAGAAGGGGGCTGGGAAGGATGGGGAGGAAGGGGAGAGCGGAGCAGCTCTGCCTACCAGCGCCGCTCCCCCTCCACAGCCGCCAGCTTTCCTCCCGCACAGGCAAAGCCTGCAAGGACAGGCGCTGGCGTGGGACCAAGCCCCGGCTGACGTCAGGATGCTGCTGGCACCAGGTGACTATTTGGATGGTGGTTTTGTCTTGTATTTTGTTTTTCACCTGCAGTGAACAGTGCACAAGCAGAAGGTTTTAGCTCTTCTCCAGTCTTGATGTCTCTGCCCCACAGCATGGGCAAGACAAGAGGGTTTCAGACTCCATCTCTCCTGGTCTTGACGTTGTGCCATGGGTCTCTGCTGTTTGCCTGGCTCCCAACACTCCTTGGCCACTTCTGGCCCAAACCACCAGCAGGCACATTCCCCATCCCTCTCCCACAAAGAGACTAACACAAGAACGCGGCTATGAGACACCACGATCACAGCTATGGGGCCAGGTCTGCTCCTGCACACTGACAGAGCTACCCTGACAGCACCTCTGTCATTGCCCTGCCAAAACGCTGCTTGTTGGTTGTAGGCAGTGGTCCTTGGGAACCCATGTTTGGTCTTAGGGCTCCAAAAGAGGTTTAAAAAGAGCTGTGACCAGAGCTGGCTCAAGCCATGGAGGGACAGTCTGTGAGAACAGAGATATCCTAATTGATGCCTTTCAAATATCTGGCTCTGCATCCTCCTGTAAAACAGACCATTTGCAGTTCAAGTGAGGGCCAATGTGTCTTCATCGTTTGCAGCATCACCAGACACACCAATTCTTCCAGTGCCCTTACAAGCATGCACTGCCAGCAGCCTCAGAGGTCACCCACCGACCTGTGGGAACTCTCTGCAACAGAGCCAATGATCACACGGAGCCACTGGCTACGGCCTGACCCTGCAGGGCAGGAGGATGACATCTGGCATAAAGCTGGAGCAGTATCTGGAGAGCCCAACCTCCTGTGAGGGACCTGACCTTTGGGTACAGCAGAAGGGCCAGGCTCCAGCCACCACAGCCTCTCCTACCAGACCATCCCAACCTTTTGGTCTATCCCAAAACCCTCTGAGACAGTGATCACTTCTGCACAGACTGGCCCAATTCGGGAGGTATTTATCCACCAAAAGATGCAACTGGTAAGTGAGTTAACAGGTTAACATCCTGGGTACCTGCAGGCAGATGTAAACATGTACATGTGTCCACACTCCCATTGTGCAACCCCAGCAACTGTCTGCATAAATGTACATAAGCCCGTGTCCCAAGTGCATACCTGCATCCCCACAGCACTCTCCAAATGGGAGTTATTCACACAGAGGTTTCCCCCAAGCTCCCCCCCCCATCTCTGAGTGGAAACTGGGGCCATTCCCGGTTTGCTTTTGTCCTCCCTCAGCTCTGCGGGCATAAACGCAATCTGCTCCTCTGCACACACAACACTCCCGGCTAATAAGAAAAGTAAGTGGAACCAGAAGTTAGCCACAGTTGTCAAGCCAATATTATATGCTGGGGAAACCAGCAGAAATCACTAATCTCCAGGGAAAACTGTAAGCTCCCGTGCACAGAGACTCTTGTGGATAAATAGGTATATAGGATCTAGCATCCCCCAGAGACCTCAGCTACTAAGCCTGCTCCCTGGGGAGTCTTCAAAGCATCTTTTATTCTCCTTCACACCACCCACTAAATCCACCGAACGCGGCAGCTTTCGTCACTGCTCAGTGACACCTCTGCTGCCAGCCCTGGCAGGGGGAGCGGGCAGCGCTCGCTCCAGCAGCACGGTGCTTGGCACAGGTAGAGCGGATGCCAGGTGCACATCAGCGGGGAACCGCGCCTCGAGATCTCAGACGCGCGCACCGCTGCTCGCTGGAGCCGCCACCGAAGCCCTTTGTAAAACGTGTCCCCACCTCCCGCCCATGGCATCTCTGCAACAGCAGCTGGGCAAGCGAAACTGTGTCGCCTCTCTGACACATTTGCCCTTACATCCCTCTCTCCAGGTGTGTGTAGGTCTTGCTGACTTTAAAGAGATGCTCCGGTGCCTTCAACAGAAAATAGATAGCCCTCATTTGAGGCTGTATTTAGAATAGTCAAAGTCTCAGTAAATTACAATTACATGGATGTTCTGCTGTTGGTCTAGGTCCATTAGAAACACTTATTTTTTCTTACCCTCATTTCCTCTCTCTTCTTCCAAGTAATAGTCTTTGCCGGTGTCGGTTCCATACTGCTGCCCATTGGAAAGAGCTGCAGGTGGGAGAGGCGGAGGATATGCACCACCCTGCCCCAAGCCTTTGACTACACAGCAATGAGAGAAAATGCCACCTGCTACCTGATGGGAACTAATTTCCTACTAGGAAAAACTGGTTGCTAAACATCTGGCCTGCCAGGCTAGTGAGATGATTTCCAGCAGAGCTGGAGAAGGCAGCAGAACATGCATATGCTGGACTGGAGACCCTGGCTACAGTTCAGCAGTACCAGGCTGCCCATGGTGATAGCAACAACAACAAAAAAAAACCTGATTTATCCTAAAGCTCTGGTTACCAGAATCCTCTGCAAACAGTGTGCAGGGAGCACAACAGTGCCTGTACATCAGGGAATACACCACCACAACAAGTACGTTGTGCAAGTCAGGACCTCAAGCTGCAGGGGGCTGCGGGAGTTAAGCCCAGTGCCACCTACAAGGTGCATGTGCCTAGATTTTCCAATATATCCCATAGCTGATATAGTAACAGCCACTCAGACCCTGACTGCAATGAAATAAAACACTGACCTGAGAAGGAAGTATTCTGAATTTTCCATCTTCCCTCTGCAGTCCTTTGAGAACTGACAACTTAGCAGGGTTACTGGTTCCCTTCCAGGATGGGGCTTGGCATCCTAATTTCATCCTACAATTTTTTTTCATGCCAGGCTCTGTCCAGGCTGTCTCTGGGAGCCCTGGTCAGTTGTATGATCCCACACAGCTAATGGCACCCAAGCAAGCAAGGATTTGTGAGCTGAGGTGGTGAAATAGCCTAGAAGGAAAACACATTTTTCATATTCTGGGGAGTCCAGAACTTTTGGAAAAGCAAGTCCAAAATTACCTATTGGTTCTTTCACACAAGAAAGCTGGAAGTGGACCTCAATGCTCGAATTCTCCTTTGCTGTGGAAAAGAGACAAACTTCAGTTTTGAAATGGTGAAGAAGTGACCAGGGAACAGAAGCACCAGCAGTGATGGGACATACTGGAAAACCGCAGGTCATGCTGTGGTGCAGAACCAATATCATGGTAGTCTGCATTTTGCAATGCGGCTTCACATTGAGAAATGAATTATCTTGAATTATGAATTATTTTTTACAATCACTAATTTGTGAAGAGACACTTTAGGGGAGAGGGGGAAGATAAAGCTCTGTATATGGTGACAGAGCAAAACAGTGGGAGGACCTCTTTGTGTTCCAGTTCAGCCTTCTGCCCTTGTTTCTTCTCCTAAGGCACAGTATCATAACAAGACACATAATCTCCATCTAGACTTCAGAGACTGATCTGATTTCGCTATTTCTTTTGGTCTTTGGATGAAACTGAATGAGCTTTTTTAGCAGTCTGACAACAGAGGCTTGGCATTGTCACCATGAAGCATGAGAAAAACCATAAGCCAGGTTTGGAAATCATGAGATTGGCTTGAAAAGCAAGATAGATTTATTTATTTATTTATTTTGCATCTGTTTAGGAACAATACACATTCTTTGTGTTCAGCTCCAGTTCTCTGAAATGTCAGGGTCTGGGCTTCTAAGGAAATTTATCTTTTTCAACCAGAAGGAATAAAAACTTTGGGTTTTTTCCTCATTAGTGATTCTTGTGCAGCTGCATGACACTAAACTCCAGGCTTTGGGGTGGGGTAAGAAAGCTCCCCGTGACTTTCACAGGGTATGCTATCCAATTAATCAGTGAAATGGCTGGTCATTGGCATGCATATAAATGCATGCCTGACTCGTGCTCACACCATGTATGCATGTCCACTCAGAGTGCACCTCCTGTGCTGCATGGCTATATGAGCCAAGAGCAACCATCCCACTACAACCACACACAGCATAAGTGAAAAATCAGGGGCTGCCTTCCGATTTGTCTGCACCTTTCATTAAGTGAGGTTTTCCTCCTGTCCACTGCAAATTTCTGCTAAGGTCTGGCAGACCTGAGCCTTTGGACATGAGCACCCAAAGAGGGTGCTCAATAGTGTCAAACAGTAGGTGGTAAAAACCTTTTTGTTGCTTTGATGCAAGTCTCACAGCTGAGAGTTCTCACAATGAAAGTCATCCAAAACAGAAACCCAAAACTGCAGAAGAACCTCACTATAGTTCTGGCATTAGGTGGAACCTATCCCCTGATGCCAGCTCCTGCATATCTGGTGCAAGCAAGACTGGAATCAGTCCCCTTATCAAATATTCCCCAAGTCTTTCCATTCAAAAAAAAAAAAAAATGGCTATCAGTTTGCATTAAAAAGAAAATGTAAACTTGGTATGAAGCATTCAGGCACAGAAACGTGCTTATGTGGCTCTTGGGATCCCTTTCTTTTCATCAGAATTCACATGAAAAGCCCTCTTGCTGCTTTCCATGTCAGCATTAACTCTTCCAAAGTGATTGGCATCAAAGGTAGCAAACACTCCCTCCTGACAAAAGCCCCCCTCCACCTCCCTCCGGCAGCCCCTCGCCCGCCACCATCCCGCTCCCCACCGCTGACAGGTCCCATTGTGCCTCCCTCCCAAAGCAGCTGCACAAGGAACAAAGACATCAAGGCGCAGGGGCTGGGGCTTGTTGAAGTTGTGGAAGGAAACACAAGCAAAGGAGGAAAGCCAAGATGAAGAGAAGTGATCAACAGTCATTGACTTACAAGCTCACTCGGGAACACGTGAAAAGTAGCTAAAACCTAAAGGTTTTCTGCAAATGTACCTGCACAGGCATTTCCGACTCTGATTATCCACTGCACTGGGCTTCCAATAGCATCAAAATCACAGAGCTAATTGCACTGTAAAAGTAACAGCCTATGAAATTTTTAATGGAGCAGATTGCACTTACGTTTTATTTTTTTTTCCCTCTGTGGTTCAATATACTTCAATACCTTCTCTCTCTTGCAGCATTTGATTCAGGCTGACAGTAGATTTATACAATTGCCTTTCTCCATGCCATAAGGACTGAACTTCAGGACAGCACTGGTCTGTTTTCCAGCTGGATCCAGTCACCTGAGGGCCAAAGCTGGATACTCAAATATTTTGAGGAACATCTAAAAATACATCCTCACCACCAAATCACTAGATACATAGATATGTGGAGTGATCACTTATCACCAGTCACAGAATTTTGGCATCCCTCTGACTTGGCACAGGACAGGGTGAGGACAAAAGGCAGTAGCCCTTGCACAGGAAGACATGGCTACTGGGCTTCTACTGCTCCTCTGGGGAAAATGTAACTGGGCAAAGGAAAATATGAAAATATTTGAAGAGTTAGTGTCAGGGATGGAAGTAAAGCAGTATTTAAGGTAGGATGAGGATAAATTCTAAAGGCACTTGTGCTAGGATACAGTAATAAGAGTACTGGTGGGGACCAAACCCAAGTTAAGACTGCAAGCACCAGGCATCTTTTTGCACAGCATTAGATCCAAAGCTGTCACATCTCACAAGCACTTCCGATACCCAGTGCTATGACAAAGCTGCCACTGGTAGATGGTTGGTTCTTGTCTTGCTGTTGTACCTCTTGAGCAGAAATGGATTGTCCTCTGTTGTTGCTGACATCCAAGAGAGCAAGAGACATCCAGCCACAACCAGAGCCCTCAGACTCACCCACTGCCACCTTTGTGGAGTTGAGGATATAAGCATCTGCGTCCCTCTTAAGTTCATCCCTCCTCCAGAAACCAGGCATCCCATTGCCTGAGTCATCCAAGGGACACACTCCATGGTCAGTGCTTGCCTAATGCATCAAAAGGCAAAAAGTCCTGCATAAACCACAACACTCAGAGTCATATGAGTACAAAAACATGGTAATAAGAGGAGAAGGAAGAGAATAAGATGATGTATTTGAGCTCTGCTCAAATGGAGCAGGGACAGCCAAGCAGCACAGGGATCCACAGATGTTTTTCACAAGACATCAAAAAGAAAGCTCTTCTCAGCTGTTTCATATCAACAGCATGAAATTCCTATTCCCTCAAAGATAACAAAACGGTCCATATTCCACGATGCCTCAGAAAATTCCTGAGTGAAAAATCCCAGCTCCAGCCAGTCCTAAATAATGGCAGAGAGGCCATGAAGTGTCTACAGACCACAGCTTCACTGGGCTAAGTCCTGTTAGAAGAGATGGGATCCTCCCAGTGAAGTGTGTCAGATGAGATAAAGAGCACAGAGAAAGAGCAAACAGAAGACATGGGGAAATATGCCCACGCACCAAAATTAACAAACACCCCAAGGTGACAAAAATAACTTGATTTTCTGACTGGAGCCCACCCTAAAAATGATCAGCCACAGTCTGTGCTGAGTAAATCATCATCAGCTGAAGAAACGACCAGTGCTACGCTGATGCCACCCGCTTTCACATCTTCAGAGAGTATCAATTTTAACAGCATTAGTGGGAAGCTTGTGTTGCTAACTCACATAAACACATGCACAATTTAGATGTATTCTAATAGACAGCTCTGCCCCATGACATTCCTGCAGGTCAGATTAAAATAAAAGGCAGAGACACAGTGTGCACCTCTGGTTAGACTGTTGGCTGGCTCGGTGCAGAGGCAGCCTGCAGTTAATCAGCCTTCTTTCTCCACTAACTGTCACTGCAAACAAAGGAATTAGCAGAAGGTCTGTAGGGAGCATTGAGATAATTTGGCTGGCTGAAGAAAAAAGGAAGAAAAGAAAAGCAAAACAGAATTACTGAGAAATTTACTTGCACTGACCTCTCCATAAATATTTAGATATAATCATCATTACCTTGGAGTAAATTAAGTTATAAACAGTCTCCACAATTGCACATGATGAATGCATGTCGGCATCAGAGAGCACTTTATTGCAAGTTAATGTGGAAACAGAGCACCTCAATCAATCAGGATGCAGAAGTGCTGTCTGATGATATCAGCCTATCTCAACCTATTCATACTGGACACCATACACTCACTCACCCACCCACACCCACCCCCCGTTCTTATTATATTAACAAATACATATCAAGCCACAGTAGATGGCAAGATGTGTGTTTGTGGAGCTGGAATAACGAGGGATGTACAGTACGTGTGCTTTGTCATGTTAGTGGTATTATTTATATTACAGTAACATCTACAGCAACTGAGGATATAGCCCCCCTGTGCTGAGCTCTGTGTACAAACACAGCCAACAGCCATCTGGGTAGGATTCATCTGACTAGACACAGACATCCACAACAGGGACGTTGAGCTAATCACCGTCAGCTCCTTTCACAGCCAGCCGAGAGAAATCGGCACTTTCTGAGAACAACTTTCCAGACCTATTTTAGACATCTAGTTTAAGAAGAGATGAATCACGCCCTGGACTCCTTCGACTGCCTTGGCTCAATCTCCACAGACCCTTTGGGAGGCCCGGGTGACTGCTGCTGAAGTCAGCATCTGCACCGCGCATGCCAATTTGATGAGTCCCATCCACTCCGACTGAGAGACTTGAGGGTTTAGCAAAAGCAGACAACCACACGGCAAGCACAACGGAACCTGAACTGCATTTTTGGACATGAAACCCATGTGGCCTCCCAGGGCTGATCACTTCTCTGGGTTTAGAGCTCAGCTGTTGAAGAGGAGAGCCGAAGGGGGAACGTGTTGCAGAGACTTGTGCTGCTTGCACCTTCACTTTCAGTGTGATAGTTGAGAGGTGACAGATCGTGAGCTTTGCCTTCTCTTCAAGCCATAGAGGCTCATTCCCTTGCCCCTACATAGCCCTTCACCTCAAGCTGCTACCCAACCTAAACTGGGGCAGTTGCAAGTGGACAGCAAGTTACTCAGTGAGCTGTCACAGCGCTACCAAGTAAGGACAGGCTCTAGGAATTATCTTCATGACACCTGTCAATCATCCTCTCCTCACTATTACCATCACCTAATGAATCCAAAACTTAGACACACTGCACACAGAAGACTAATAAGGGTTTTCCATGCTGCAAAGAAGGAAGGAAGGTGATCTAATGAAAGTGTTTCTAAAAAAAGGAGCGTGATCGGAGATTTTATTAAGGCTCATGACTTCAGCAGGGTAGTGAATCCTGCAAGAGAACAAAGATTTTTAAGTGGAGGGCATGTGTGCCTAAAACTCTTAAGAAAGTCACTAAAATAGGCCCTAATACTGTAAAGCATTGGACTTGGGTCAATTCAAGACATCACTGCATCACGCTGTGATAATGGTCTTTGGAAAAACTGTCTTCATCTAGGTTTTCACTTCAGGGTTTTCTCTCATGGAGAAAACTTTACTATGCATTTTCCCACATGAACTGAGATGTCCAGTTCACGGTGATGCTCAACTTGAATTTACCATTGCAAAACAACAACAGACGAGTCAACAGATGAAGAGTGCCAGACAGAGAAAATAATTAAAATGCAAACCAAGTGGGCTGAGAAGATCCTTCTTGCAAGCAGGTATTTATAGCAAGAGGTGAAAGAGAGACAACAGAGCACTGACTGTCTCTACCCTGTTACAAGGTGAAATAAAAATATTCTTCTTCCCCTCCCCGGATATAGCTTGAAGAGGGTAAAATAAATCCCAGCCTGTACCTGCCTTGTTCCCTAAGCTGTGGGACCTTTCAAAAAGAGGTATCACAGATGCCTTTGCTGCTTTCACACGAGTTTCTTCTGACAAGACCCTATCTTCTGTCAATGCCAGCCCTCAGTGCTACAACACTGACCCTTAATCCAATAATTACCCGGCCCAGTAAATTATTGCAATTAAGCCCACTTCCCAGCTGCAGCAGAGGACAGCCTCCCAATGGGGCTCCTGCTGCCTCAACACAGCCCACTTTGCCAAACGGTGCCTCATCCCTACCGAGCCTTAGTCTGAAGAGAAAGAAAGAAATCACTAAATCTTTCAACACAAGGCAAAGATTTCTATAGATACCGAAAGTCTATTGATGGCCTCAGATCAAGGGCTTTTTAATTGAGTGAAGAACGTTAATTAGTAAATCTACTGACTTCTAAACACAGCAAGACCTAGGGCTTTGGATTACCATTATGCGAGGACAAAGCAGCTTTCAAGGTCTAGAGAGCATTTTCCCTTTGCTGCCCTACCCCCAAACAGTTGTGGAGATATTTGGATGGTGTGGTGGCAATCAGGCATTGCTTCTCTTTAGCTGAGGAAATTGCTCAAAGGAGTCATCAGGGACGGTTATCTCTGAAAGGTGAAGAAGTCTGGAAAAAAAACAGAAGGTGTTGCTAGAAAACAGAAAGATCAAAGTTAAAAGCATTTGGATGTATAAAATGGTTGCAAAGATTATTACTTCTTAACATATAAATTACTCAAATCGCTCCCATCTGTCTCCCTCCATGGCCACATGAAAGAGGAGACCAAAGGCTTAGCTCCCAATACATTAAATCCTAATAAATCCACCCATGTTTTAAGTTGTAATACATGAAGCACTTTTCCTGGAAAAACTGTCTGCAGACCAGCAGCAAAGGCTTTAAAATATGTTTGTTATGGAATCGGAAAAAGAAGGGATCAAACTGCATCAGCTCAGCAGTGAAGGATTGCTGGAAAAGCAGAAACTAAAAATGTAATAATGGGAAGATGAAGACAGGAGGAAGCAGCTTACCAAAGGGAATGGCCTTGCTGAGGGAAAGGCAGCAGAGTTTATGGCCCTGCTCTTTATTAGCTGAGGAAGTCAACACAGGCGGGGGGGGGGATAGGAAAAGAAATAAAAAGGAGTTTAAGATCAATTTAATAGTTTGAGGCCAGATTCACAGCAGACCTGAGTTGTGTCTGGGGATCTCACCTCTATTTTTAACGTTCCCTGATGTTTCCCCATGATATGATGGCTGGGAGGCAGACAAGTGCCACGTTTCTCCCATGCCACTCTGCATCCTTTGCTGCCCTCTCAGTCCATGAGATCCCTCCAGCAGTACCCAGCACATGTCCAAACCATCCTCCACTTTCACAGGTCCTGACCCACTTTCCAGAGATGTGGCCAGCACTTTCCCCAGCTGGTCACCACAGCAGTAGATGACAAAGTGTGGCTATGTTTACGAGCCACATTTCCCCACCTGGACAAACTGTGGCATCTTCCTGGACCAGGTGCAGTTCAGGGACATATTTCCTCTTCCCACCTTGGAAGCCAGCTGCAATTTTTCACCAGATGTGCAAAATGGGAGAAGGCTGAGAATGTGCAAGGACACTGGGGAGGGAGAATAGGGGCTTCAGCCATAATGTCACACACCTACATCGCCCAGACCATTTTCCTGGGAGGAACAGGGTGATATTTTGGACAGGTTTTAGGACCCAGGGAGAGCTACAAATTACCCACTATCAGCTGGAAGCTTCTGGCCCAGTGCAGCATGCCCACCTTACACAGCTTGCTCCCATCTGTTCAGGAGAGGCCAGAAATATCTTGACGTGAAACTTGTACAGGGATGTGGATAGGTTGGGGGCATGTTTCAGCATCTAACTGCAGGTGAGGGCAGCCTGAGAAACTTTTAACGGCCTCAAATGGTGAGAAAACCTTTGTATAACACTCTGTGGACCAGAGATAGAGCAGGGCACTTGCCAAAATACTCTCCCATACTTCTTTGCATGGCTACAACACGTTAGGCCCCTGGTCCTGCAAGGTTAGCATTTACAGAGCACAGAGAACAACATGACAGTCCCAGAGTGACACCTATCCTAGATGTATCTCTTGCAGGAACCCATTTTTGCCTTGGTAAAGTCAAGCCCCAAAGCTGAGTCAAGGTAACTCCTAAATTATGGACAATTCATGGCCTGTGGTGGCATGGTGGCACACCACCAAGAAATAAAGACATTATTTTATTTAAATTCCTTTTACAGGGCTTTATTTTCTTGACCAGAAGAACAGACACTAGCACAGCAAAAGGTTCTGCTGGCCTGTTTAACATAATCTAGAGTTAAAACCAAGGCAGTATTTCCTACGTCAGCTCACTGCTTCAAATCTTACCTGACATCCTGCATCATGTATGAGACATCTGCGCGACACGCCGGTGGAACAAATCTGTCAGCAGAACGAACGTGCAGGGACAAATCCATCCCTGTTACAACAGCAACGGCGTTAACCCAGGGGAGCATTTTTGGCCCACTAGAGTCAGATGGGATTCAGAGCAAGTGGGTCCCTATATGCATCTTGGAAGACAAATGAATGACTAAAATAGCATTAGTGGAAGGAGGAGTGCCTGTTCAGTATGCAGAGATATACTGGCTCGACCGCGGCTGTGGCAGTCACACTACGTTTGGATTCAAATTACCACCAATCAGTTATGCCCTATACAAATCCATCCCTCAGTTAAAAAAGAAAAAAAAAAAAAAGTTAAAAAAAAAGGCCTTCTTAAAACCTATCTTGTGTTATGCCTTCAGGGCAAATTTGCTTTTATGAGCATGAATAATTCATGCATGTTCATTTATTATTAATTAATATTCCATGAACATGCGTGGTTTATTCACCCAAACAAAGCACTGCACCCCTCTCACTCTCCCTGCAGCCTGGCATTAGCTACTTGCTGCAGCCCTGCTGACCAAGGCATTGAGTCAGTATCATCTATTGCTTCTTTCTCCCCAGAAGCTAGTAAGAACATTTTGACCCCTCTTACTGGTCTCCAGCTTTTTTCCAGTTCCAGGGCTGCAATAGGGCAATTCAATTCTACTGAGCTTAAACATTTGGGAGAAGTTGAAAATGTGGTTGCAAGAGGGAGGCAAGAAGGGAAGTTTGACTTTTCTGGTGGGATGTGCCATGCTGCACCCACTTCCATTTTGGAGAAGCAACGCCAAGCACCCTGCAAAATGCTGGTCTCCCAAGGTCATTGTGTGGGTTGCTGCTCAGCAGGGCTGTTGCAGGGAACTCATTTTTCATTCAGTGCCATGTCACAGTAGCATTTCCCACATGGCAGTATCTCCTATCAGAGAGAGACTTCATTGCTTATGGCAGAGTCCATGCCAACACATTTCCCTTCTGTGCAGGCAGTTTGTTGAGAGCACACAGGGATTCTACAGCAAAATCAAGAAACTAATTAAAATCTCTTCCATCTCAGTAGAGATCCTCATGTGCCTCAACTTCAGGATCAGTCCACACCATGGTGGGACAGATGGATTTTTCTTCTCAGCATCCATACTCTGAAGACCCCACACTTGTTCGATTTGCTCCCAGTCCTGGATCTGCCCAACGCATAAGCAATGCCAGCTGAGACAGCACAATTCACAGTCATTTACCATTTGTATGCAGCTCCAGAGGAACCCCATCTGAGCCCCTCCAAGCAAGGTCAGACCTGCCACTTGTAGCTCTCTGCAACCATCACCATCTAAAGTCTAGCAAATCTTCACATTTTTATGGGACAGTCAGAGCAGGACTCCCAACTGCTCTGTAAAAACATCACCCACAACACCGTCCTCATCATTGTCTCCACACGGGCCCAGAAGGACCTCAGGTACAAGCAGACTTACGTGGTTCAAATCATGACCCGGATCTTCTCTGCCCTCCCAGATGGCAATCACAAAACCCCATACAAAGAGAAGTTTAGCTCTTGAATCTTCACCTAGTAGGCACTTCTGGGTGCTCCATTTATGTCCCAGGTCACAAAACAACCACCTCATTTGCATCCTCTGTGTTACCATCATAAGGATGCAAGACCAAGAGCTGGATTTTCTTTATCTGGGCTAAAACACTGCAATCTCTCTATATGGTCATATGTGAATCCTGATTTCAAGCACAGGAATGCTGAGAGGAGACATTAGAAAACTCCCTGTGTGTTACACACTGGAACAGCTTCAAATCAGGAGTTAGCTGAAGCAAACAGAGACACGATTTTGGCATTTACTGGGGGTTGAAGTACAACGTGCAGAGAGAGGGGGAGAAGAGAGCTTCAATTACAAGAGATGTTCACATTGTGCTCAGCACAGGAGGGCACCAACCAGAACATCGGCAGATCCCTTGATATTCCTAAAGTGGCATGTGAAGAAGAGAGAAAGGAAAATCAACTGCAATCTGATCAGTTTTAAATAGCATTGGGTCCAAATCACAGGTCTAAAGACAGATAACCCCATCTTTCAGAGCCTGGAGAGGGCAGAAGAGACTGGGCATGAAGCCCATCACGTCCCTTGTTTCTTTGTAATGGTTTGAACCAAAGGACTAGGTCTAAATTCCACCAACAGTGGTGAGCTTCAGATCCAGACTTGAAGTACCTGATTCCAGTAAATACCCCAGGCACCCTCCTATTGCCTCAAATTGTTTTACAAATAGAGATAAGTTCAGAAACACTTTGAGAGTTACAGACAATTTAACACGCAGGGGTTGCTTTGGGAAAACTTTAAACTGTCATAATTCATCCTCCCCTTCCCCCGGTCTAGAAATGAAAGATTAAACCTAGGAAGATTTATTAAACTGACATTTTAATAGAATTTTTAGACTTTCCCTGTTAATAGTTTAAATATAATTGAATTCCATGAAAGGGAGGAATATGGGATGGAGCCTGTGTCCCCCAACAATAAGAGTGTTTTAAACACTGGGGTATATAGCTAATGCAAAATTTAGTCTTATTTGCATGGCCCTTAGAACTGGGAGTAACGAAAACACAAATCTAATTAAGAGAGTGGAAGAAATGCCTCCACCAGCAAACTTCATCGCAAGCTCCACTACCACACACCCACCCTCCCCAAGTTACAAACATGAAACAGATGGCAAGGAGGAGAAAAAAAAATTAAAGACATCACACGTCAGCTCTTGGAGAGGAACAGGGTGGGGAGGTACGAGATAGAAAGCAGAAGGGACAGGATGGATAACTATGCTACTTGACAAAGCAGCAATTAACTTGCTGAGGGTGGAATAATTCTTGCAGTGCCTCTCTGGTTGGAGCACTCTCCCAACTTAGCTAAGGAGTAGATGTATTGAGTGCAGTAGAGTAAACCAGTTTTCATAAATCCCAGCAGGAGTCCATTTGGCTTTATGAGATTCGTGTGAAAAATTGAAAATTCAGGTTTTTTTAAAAAATGCATCTGCAATCAGCAGCCTGAGCCATGCAGGTCCCCAGAGGTAACTGATCACAGCACAAAGTAGGGTTTCACAATCACACTGATCTTCTCCACTGCATTTTTAAAGGTTAGACATTAATTCCTGATCAATACAAAGAACAGCAGGCTATCCTCTACCCTAACTCCCAAAACTGTTGTACATTATTAACTGAGCCTTGGCTTTGTCCTAGAATTACTTCAAATCACAACTTGGAGCTGTAAGATACAGAGTCCCTCCAAAATCAGAGCAGAAAAGAGTGAGAAAGGCCCTACCCAACACCTTCTTCCCCTGTGCGGGGAAAAATTCACCCTGTCCTAGTTCTGACTGGCATTTACTTTTCTTCCTGGTCCCATTCTATTTTTTACTCCCCAGTAGCAAAGTCACTCATAAGATCTACTGGGATGAGTATGGTTCTCTACCTGCTACAGGTTCACCCAGGTGGCTTTTGACTTCCTTACTCTGCAGGTATTTCTCTTGCTAGACAGTTGAAGGCAAACAAGTCTTCTTGTGCTTGGCATCACCCAGGCTGTCATCTGATTAAATACAGACAGCAACAAAGACATCTAGAGCTCAGCTGTTCACCACAGTCCTCCTTCTAGCAAGCATTAAACCAGCCATGAGACAGAGGGCACGATGCATCCTATGCTAAAAGGAGTGGCTAAGCTGAATCAGATGAATTGCCACCCAAAAGGTCAATATTTTTGTCCATTGCTGATACATTTGGACCAAATATTGAAAGGCTTTCTAACTCAGTCCCCAGAGTATATACACACACAGGCATGCACACCCTTGCACACATTTCAAATTTTGCATATTTCAAAAATAAACACCAGAAGTCGAAGCTTCTTCATGTCAGGCTATGTAGAAATGTGTCATTCCAAATTAATCTTCATGTTCAAGTATCCCTCCCTTAACAATGTGCCACACTAAACTTACTTTTGCTGGGTTCCTCTGTGCCATTACCATTACAAATTTTATTGACATTGAGACAAATCCCTTGAGCTTTAAAAACAAACTTGGTGTGTCCCAAGAAGCATCAAGTTTTCCAATAGAATTAA